>LOEQ01006786.1:2511-15294 GCA_001685075.1 Bramus lutescens | reverse complement strand
TTGCACTCACCACCCTGTCCCAGCCCCAGAACAGGCTGAGCTGGGGGATCTTATGGCCCCAAATAAGGGAAGGGGTGCCTGGGTGCAAGCTTGAATGTGATAGGAAGAGAGAAGCAGTAGCCTGGGAAAGAAGCCCCTGCAGAATGATCAGAAAGATTTGGGGGTTAAGGAATGTCTGTGCTCCCTTTTCTGGGGCTTCACCCCTCTGGTGGATCTTCTGGTACAGGATCAGGGCCCCTTGCTGGCCAGGGACCTCACAGACAAAAGCTTAAATAATTTTCAAGTATGATATTAAGCTATATTCTCCAATGCTTGAATCTATGTTCCTAAAAGCTAAGCACACACACCTCACAGAGCCAGACTGCCTATAACTACTTTGACTTTTCTCAGTGTCTTTTTTTATTTAATAGGCTTGAAATATCGATTAACATTTACAGATTCAATTTCAAGCACTTGCCAGAGGTAAGGGAGAGCCCAGAATGAGCTTTACATGCCAGTCAGATTCTAAGGTGTGATGAAATTCCCCACTGTGTCTGCCAACTTATCCACTCCCATAGGTCATTTCCCGCATGGCTCCTGGTGTTGAAAGAAGCAATTCCCACTTCAAATATTTCATAGACAATGGAAAAAATGATGTAGCACTAATATTGTGTTCTTTACCCTGCTGTGGAGAATTGAATAGGCTCCATTCAATAGTAATGCTCTTTTGAAAGGAGTGCCTTTCTGCCCAGGATTCATGGACAACTCCAAGGTCATGTTTGTTTTCTTCCTCATTTCTAAGTTGTAGACTTAAGGGATTTAGAATTGACTCACAATAAAAGTCATAAGCACTCCCTTCAATTTGTTGATTCTACATGCTTACTGCCTCCAACCATGCAAGAGACTGGGTTCTACTTCTTTCCTTCTAATCAATTGCCTTTCAATTCCCCCCTTTCTGTTTCATAAAGATTCTAGCTTTGAGACATTGGAAACAAATACAAGAATTCACTAAAGCATTTCTAGTATCTCTTCAATTTCACCTATTTTACAAACTTTTTGTTGATTTTCTACCCTACTTTCCCCTTCAAAAACAAACAAATCATATAGTTAAAACCTCAGTTTTGAAGTACTTCTTTATTCCCTTTATTAACATGACATAAAAACTTTATGCATGAATGTGTGACCATGATAGAAATAATGATACTCTTACAGAAAGGAGATGAGTTAAGATATGAATCCCTATTTGGTATATTTTATAAATAAGTAAGTATGATTTTCACCTAAAGGGACTTCATTAATGTCATTAGTTTGTAATTGAATCTAGTTATTAATTTAAGGCAGGAAAATTATTAATAATCAAATTCAGAGAGATTTGCTTTGCTGGAAACAGCCTAGAAGGATCTTTAAACTTCCTGCTACGTAGTCAGATTTATTCAGTAATTCTGTGTATGCCACAGCCATCATTATGAAGAAATAATTAGAAAAACATTTAGAGCAGTACTAAAATTAGTCTTTGTTTTCCTTCTTTCACAAATAACCACTAAAGTCAAGAAACTGTGCCAACAAATTCAAGTACTTTTGGTTTAATTGAACTGTCACAGTTTTCATGGAACTAGAGTTAGTACTAGATTTTTACACTCAGAGATGATTTATAGACTTCTACTTGCTGCACTGACTGAACCAAAGTGCTTATATCTATCTACCAAAGGGTTTTAAACTTCCCTACATATAGGTGTAGAGTTGGAGAGTCATAGTTCCTACAGACGCAGTTCCCCACAGAGACAAAGCCAACAAAACAAAATGAAGCATTCCTGAGAGGCATTGGCTAAGGAACATGAGACCCTACAACCTGCAAGAAAAGGGTCCAGTGTAAAACCATCTAAGTTAAAAAAAAAAGTAGCATCATTTAAACTAAGCACAGAAAAGATGATGGAGTCGCAAGGCTAGCTAATTTTAGATGATAGCCCTTTGAAATGCAGGCTGCTTTGAAACAAACAGGAAGTTCCCCTAAACTTTATTGCCATGTGTTATGGACTGACTATGTGACAATTCCTTCAAACTCATATTATGAATGCTTGGTCTCCATATACTGGTACTGTATTGGGAAACTATGGTAACCCTGGAGCCTAGCTGGAAGACATAGACTACTGGGATAAGATGCTCGAGACTATGTTTCCCCCACATACCTCCACCTGTTCTGTTTCCTGTTGTCAAGGCATAATCAGCTCTTCTCTATCATAACCTTCCCTAACTGTGATACCCTGCCTCATAGGAGCCCTAAAAGCTATGAAGAGAACCCACTGATACTGTGAGCACAATAAATAGCTCTTCCTGTAGGCTGTTTCTGTCAGGTATTTGGTCACAGAAATGAGAAAGATGCTGATACAGTTGGATTGCTTGATTCCCATCCCTCCCATTCATAATGTTTAGCATGAAATGCATCTGCCCTTGGCTTAGGCTACAGCACTTCAAAAGACTGTTTGACAGCTTGCATCTACTGAGATGAAACATTTTGCTCCAAATAAATTCTGATTAATCAAAGGAGATTAGAAATACCCAGTTAGCCTTCTTAAGCAAGGGGGAAAAGCATGAAAGCATGCAAACCCTGTTACTAACTCTCCTTTGCTGCTAGTGTCAAAAACTGGATATGAACACCACTACATTCTTATCATAAAATAAACACCAAACAACAGCCCAACATAAAGGAACCAACAAAAATTTAACACAAATTATTAACTGTTCTAAGGGTGTTTGCACCTTCCTATGTTTCATACCTGGGGTATTTTTGAACTTATCTAAAATACAGTCAATACAATTTTAAGTATGTTGACATTATCAGAACCCAAGTCACCCCTGGCTATAGTTATGTGATGAGCATGAATTCTAACTTTTGCTGTGGGCAAAAATTTCTAAATAGATGACGGTTGCATGATTGGGCATAGGGATATAAATCAAATATAATGAATGCAAATTCCTAGTGTCAAGTGTATTTAGCCAGGAATAGAATAAAAGACAGTAGGAACAATGCTCCCTACCAATACCACTACCTGCCCTAGCATGAGATTTGTTTTGTTGTTAACTAGTTTCAGATATAACTAAGCTCTGGTACCTCACAGGGTGGTCATGGTAGAAGTAATGATGATGCCTTGGGGAAGTTAGATTTCAAGATGTATAATCTTCTCCACACACTCAGTCGCTACTTATTCCTGTAGCCCAGGGCAATTATCTTTCCACTTTGTATCTAAGGCTCTTCATGCCCATAATCATCAAAGACAGAAATAGATACAGGTCATCCTCTGAGAATCAGGGAAGCACAGAGAAAAAGAAAACTTCATACCATCAGGAGACAGGATTGCTCAGTACTACAGTTTCAGATTATGAAGCTGTTGTACCAAGTACACAAGAGACACAAAATGGTGAAAGCTCTACATAAGTGTTCCATGTCATATACAGTTGTTTCAATTTGATCCCAGTGGCAATTTTTATGCATGTTGAAACAATAAACAATTATTTCAGTAAATTTTTTAAACTGTACTTCTTAATTAGAGATGTGTGTGTGTGTGTGTGTGTGTCTGCATGTTGTGGTGAATGTGTGTGCACACCTGCGCATGTAGGTGCACATGAGAGAGTGTACATACAGAGACAGGAGGTCAACATTGAATGTCTCTCTTTGTTACTCTTTACATTGTTATTTGAGACAGGAATTCTCATGGAACCTGGAGGCCACCAATGCAGTGAGGCTGCCTGGTTATTACAATTTAACTATCCACTTGTTTTTCTTCCCCAAAGCCCAAAACTTTTGGAGACATGGGCTTACCATGTATTTCTCTCTGTTCTGAAACTTGCTATGTGGCTCAAGATGGCCTCAAACTCACAAAGATCTGGCTGCTTCTGCCTGACAAGTACTTAGCTTAAAAGCAAGTGTCACCAGGTTTAAGCCATACCAATGACCCCTGGAATATGAATTCAGGTCTTCATGTTTCTACAGCAAGTAAGTACTTTACTGACTAAGGTAACTTGCCAACCCAGAGAACTACCCTTATTAATATACATCAGTTTTCCAAGGCATAGGATGTGGAGAGTTCCATGATAAAATAAGTATGGATAACCCTGAGACAAGCAGGTGTCTGTAGGAATTCACTGTTGACTGACATTTTCTGTCATGCCCATTTCCCACAGCTGGTATGTCCCAAAGAAAATCACACAGGTCTACATAAGTTATAAACTGATTGGCCCATTAGCTCAGGCTTCTTATTAACTCTTGCAACTTATATTAACCCATTATTCTTATCTATGTTAACCACATGGCTCAATACCTTTTTTGGCAGGGCAGGTCACATCTTCCTTCTTCCATGTCTAGGCAGGACTGCAGGAAGAGCTTCCTTCTTTCCAGAATACTCCTGTTCTCATTGTTCTACCTCTACTTCCTGTCTGGTTGTCCTGCCTATACTCCCTCCCTGGTTATTGGCCAATCAGCACTTATTTAAAACATGATTGACAGAATACAGACAGTTCTCCTGTACCAATTTACAGAGATTTTTATATGTCTCTATCTAAGGATGTACTACAAAGCATCAACAAAATTTATTGGACCATGAAACATTTTTTTCTCATGAAACATCAGTACATATTTCATGTAACATCTTTGTTCAACAGAACAAAGCTTAGAAAATAGAAGAATGTTTCACTCACAATCAATGTCGGATGTCTTGTCTATTTTCTAGAAGTCAAAAGATCCAGGACCTAAAATGGAAGTTGTGACCAAGCTGTTGTATATTTTGTTTTTCTTATTTTCTATTTTGTGTTCATTCTTCCTTCTCTTTTTTTTAATTTTTAAGTTATTTTGTATTTTATTTAACTGGAAGAATATTCAGAAATCTATTCTATTACTGTAAGAAATTATTGTAAGTTTAAAGTAGTATAGAAGCATTAAAGATCATATTTAACATTAATTATTACCAAGTCTTACAGGGGTAACATATGAAAAAGTCACATGAATTATTTACCAATGACAATCCAAACATTAAGTTCTAACAGAAAAGCACACATTAACCAAATTGAACTCATTTTTATTAGGCCCAGTAAGTGGTACAAGGAAGAAACTGGATCAGTATGATTTCTTCAGTCCCTTGCTCTTCTTAAATCCCATGGCCATATACAAACACTTGCTACTGAACAGACTCTGCCTTCAGCTCAGCCATTTGCCAGATGAAGATTGTCATTGCATTTTCTTACTTGACAGCTTGAATGTTTAAAAAAAAAGAGAAAAGAAACTCTGTGTTACTATTCCTCGCTTCGCTAGGTGAGTAGGAAGGAGAGGAGATTAAAGAAAAATGAAAGAAAGAAGCCTTATTTAGGAACACACCACTAAAACTCCACTAAACACTGGAATTGAAACAAATTTCTTTACTTCTGTGCGAACCTCTCTTAACAGAATGAGGCTAAGCTAAGCATTTGCATCTTTTCTGTTTGTCTATAATGGTTCAGTTTTATTACAGAATTAGTGCCACGTATCACAAGGTCCACAGACAGAAACTGTCTGGGATCCCTTCATGGAAGTCATTTTAGAAACAAGGAATTCAAATGATGAGATGATTCATGAGATTGTTTCACTGTCCTTGAACCAAATAGGCATCTATCTCAGGGATGAGCATCAGCAGAGTTCAAAGCTCATCTTCCCAGAAAGCTGGGCTGGGGCCGATTGCTGGCTGCAAGAGTCAAACACACATCTGTGCTCAAAGTCCAGTAGTCACTAAATATAGCCTTCTTAACTACACAGACTGAAGCT
Source organism: Bramus lutescens (assembly GCA_001685075.1). Taxonomy (NCBI): domain Eukaryota; kingdom Metazoa; phylum Chordata; class Mammalia; order Rodentia; family Cricetidae; genus Bramus; species Bramus lutescens. Next base: position 9,527 of record LOEQ01006786.1, on the reverse strand, counting down.
GGCAGGGTTTTTGTTTGTTTGTTTTTAACATGAATATCATGAAACTGCAGACAGAGTTCAGTTGCTTGACTGTTTGCAAAAATGTGTCAAACTCCAGGTTCCATCTTCAGTACCATAACCCAGACAGTGAGGCACATAACTAAAATCTCAACTCTTAGTTTGGGTTTTAGAGAGATCAGAAATTCCAGGTCAATCTTGGCTACATCTTGAGTTGCAAGAATGAGACTCTGGGAGACTGTGAATCAATCAATAAATAAAATGGAGATCATTTTTAAAACAATAAATAAAAGCACTGAAATTATTTAATTTCGAAATAATTATATCTAAAACTCTTAAATATATAGTTTCTCAAATACATATGTATATATACACACATATACTTATGAGAAGCTACGGTACATAACAAAACATCTAATTACTTTAGTAATGCTATGCTTACTTTAACATCCCATATAAATGATAGAAAAGCCGTTGAATTTTTCAGCGAAGAGTAAAAATGCAGGGTATGTTAGATGAACAGATGGGAAGACACAAAAGAAAGAGTTCATACTCACAAAGCAAGGTGCATATTTGGGGGTTAGTAAACTCTTAGGATGATGGTCATAATCTGTCGTCAGTTCCAATTGATACATGTAACCTGTAGAAAGGGCATTCATCTCTTTGATTAGTCTATCCTTTCCATTCTTTCAAGAATAAGGTACTTCTCAATTTCTGAGAATAATATCACATGTAGATTGGATTGCTGCTTTATTTCTCATGTAGCCATCATTTTCTCTTCATCATTTCTTTGGAGTTCTTAATAAATTTGTAATGTCCACCTCTACTGAAGTAGCTTTTCCTACTATTTACTATCTGTGCTGGTTTGCATTCCAAGTTTTATTTTGACAGTTCTGTTTTTATTCCCCCCTAAATTTTGAACTTTACTTTCTGATGACTTGGAGTAATTTAATTGATTTACTTCCTCCTCCAGAATTTATATCAGAACTGCTTTGTGTTTCCTGCCTCATCTGAGATGTTCTTCCAGGGATATACTTATTGTTTCATGGGCTGGCTCACTCTTTTGGACTTAGCTAACTCTTTATAGGTGTTGGTTTTTAATATCTTTCTTCCTAATAAAAATATTGCTGAAATAGTTGCTTTTGATTATGTGATACAGTCCGATAAAAAGTGACCTAAAAGGGAAAAAAGCTTACTTTCAATTATAAACTTTCTGCTTAGCCCACCAAATTGTCTCTGTAATATTTATACTCACACCAGGGTTCACTTAATGGCAGATACCAAATCTGTCTCCCAAGGATTCAGAGGTCTCACCCAGGCCTTCCAGGAGTTGCTCAGAATGTCATGCTCTCCTCCTCAAGGAGTAGAACCTGGAGAGGCTGAGAATTTGGGGTACACCCACTCTATTTATTTGAGATTTTCTTTGTGGTTCTGTCATTACATCTGTAGTCTGTCCAGAAGTCAGTTTGAAGCTCACATGCTGTGATCATCCTTATTAGGCAGTATTCCTCTGGGATTTTTAGTTGCAAAGAGGTTCAGGGTAACATTGGTTTCCAGTGACTCTGAAGCATGTCCTCCTTTAAAATTAGAAAACAACAGTTTCTTATTTTCCTTTTTCTTCAGTAACTACTCTGTAATAAAACCAATATTTCTATTATTACCAAACACCACCCAAAAGGTGGTGATATTTGGATATTGGGAACCTTGGAAAGCAAAAAGATTTCACTAGTCACATAAGCTGCACTCTTATAGTGGAATAATACCCTGAAATGAGGAGCACAAGAAACACCCTCCACCAAAGTATAAACATAGCAAAAAACACTAAGAAAGACAGAAAGTTTGATAATCAAAATATCAAACATCTAATTTCAAAAAAATATGAGATAACAAAATGGTGTTACATTCTTCAGTTAATAAAACAGCATTTGTTATCCAAAGCAGACTAAATATATTTCTTCTCTTTTCAAATAATTTTAAAAATATTTGTGCCCGCTGGAGAGATGGCTCAGATGTTAAGAGTACTGCCTGTTCTTCCAGAGGTCAAGTTCAATTCCCAGCAACCACGTGGCAGCTCACAACCATCTATGATAAGATCTGGTGCCCTCTTCTGGCAGGTATATATGCTGGCCGAATACACTATACATACTGTATATATGGCATGTAGACATACATTCGGGTAGAATACTGTATGCATAATAAATAAATCTTTAAAAAATGCAACTAACCAACCTTACTATACAATAGTATACATACTATGCAGTCCTTTTTTATAACCTAAACTAAATGAATAGTTTTATTCTTAAACTATGATTCTTCTATGTCCCTGATCCAGAATAATGTGCGTGTGGTGGTAATCATTTGCTGAAAGCAGTCAATAGGTTGAAGGTAACCTTAAACAAAATAACTCATAATCGCTTGAAGCAATGCATGGATATAAGTTGAGAACATCTGTTAGAGAACATCTGTTTGTGGGTCAGCTAGGGTCAGTAAAGTAACTTCTTGTCTTCTAAAATTCTTTTACAAAATTCTTAATTTCTTTACCGTACTGTGTTTTCTGTGCTGTCAAATAAGTTAGTGGTATGGGAGAATTGTCTGTAATCTGTCAATCATGATTTAAATAAACGCTGATTGGCCAGGCAGGAAATATAGGCGGGAAAACCAGACAGGAAGTAGAAATGATGCAATGAGAACAGGAGAACTCTGGGAAGGAGGAAGCTTATTCCTCCCACTCCTGCCCAGACCACAAAAGCAGCAGGATGTGGTCTACTCCACTGAAAAAAATACTGAGCCACATGGCTAACATAGATCAGAATAATGGGTTAATATAAGCTACANGACAGGAAGTAGAAATGATGCAATGAGAACAGGAGAACTCTGGGAAGGAGGAAGCTTATTCCTCCCACTCCTGCCCAGACCACAAAAGCAGCAGGATGTGGTCTACTCCACTGAAAAAAATACTGAGCCACATGGCTAACATAGATCAGAATAATGGGTTAATATAAGCTACAAGAGCTAATAAGTAGCCTGACCTAATGGGCCAATCAGCTTTATAACCTAAAAACAAAAAACAAAAAAAAAATTGTGCCTTTCATTTGACCATAGACTTTACTGTGGACAATGGATAAAGGAGATAGCCCCAAATTTCTTAGGCATATGAAGAATATATAGAAGATAGTACTGTCTAACATTAAGTAGTGACACATAGCATAGAAAACAAGGGTTCATGCAGGAGGCATCTTATCATACAGGAATCTAATATGGCTTTGCTGACTGCGTGATATTATCACAACAAAATGAAATAAGGGAAAGACCATAACTTGTGTGAATAGCTAGGGAAAGAGAGTTCTAGGAAGGATGGTAAATGGCTTTTCTTGGTTGTTGACTTTATCTAAAATGAACTAAAAGCCAATGACTGGCCATACCTTTGGGAGATGTTTATTAAGTGAATCATTAGATTGAAAGGCGCACCTAAAATATTGATCATTTGAGGTCAAAGACCTGCCATAGATCTGGGCCATGCCTTTAGTGACAGCCCAAATGAAAAGATAGAAGGAGACTCCTGGCCTGTTTACCGTTACTCTCCTTGTCAAATTCATCAATCCGTCTCGCTACTGAGGCATCCCTTCATTGGTACAAGGACCTACTTTTTCAAGATTCCAATATAGACTGAAGGCCAGCTGAGATGTCCAGCCTTGTGAATTGAACACTTACTGCATTCTTGCCCTTTCTTTTAAGAGATAATCATTGCTGGACTAGTCAAACCATACCCCATAAGCCACTATGATAGCCCTCCTTTTGAAAATATATAGAATCATCCTATCAGTTATGTTCCTTTAGAGAATCTACTAATACAGATGGGTAACAAATTCCAAGTCTCTTTCATAGAAATGGACATTGTATGGTTAAATAACATCTGGGAAGCCCAGCAATTTGAGAAACAATATCTATATGTAAGAGAGGTTCAGGTAGGTTTCTGGCAGCAACCTAATTCCCTTGAAATCTGATAATGATGTACTTGTGGTATATACCTCAAATGGATTGCTACTGATAAATAACAAAAAAAAACTCCCACCCCGACTTCACCTTGTCCCCAAATCCACTCCTGCTGCCCCCATTTCCTCTTCAGAAAAGAGCAGGTCTCTAAGAGAAGAGAATCAAAAAATGACAAAATTAGATCAAATAAGATAACGCAAAACCCCTCTTATCAAGGATGGGCAAATGAATAGGAAGAAATAGCAGGCGAAGGAGTCAAAGACACCCCTGGTCACAATTTTAGGGGTTTCACAAGAACACTAAATTCTTGAACATCACAGTTTATGTCTTGTTCACTAAGACTATTTGTTTTACGCAGTTCCATGTCTTCATTCTGGTACCATTCACCTCATACAAACCACTCCTACTTTTAGACATACACACTTGTAATTTTTCATCTGAATTTTAACAGTTGTCTTATATTAGCCATCCTCTACATCAGTAGTAACATAGCTGTTTCTCTTATAAAATTAGGAGAATTTCTTGGGGCCGTGGTAAACTGTTCTTCTACCCATCTTGTTAACTGTGACAAAGGAAGAAACTCTGAAACTCTTATTATTCATAATATCTAAAACAAAAAGTAACAATTGTCCCATATTCTTTTTCTATTAATTCCCATGGGTGAAGATATCTATAACAAGGTCTATAAGTACAATGCTGCATTTCCAAACAACATTGCAGAGGTTTTGAAATCAGACTGACTATAACAACGTCCTCTTCAGTGGTTGAGGGGATTCACACTGAGTTGCCTAGAGGGATTCCCTAAGGTTCCACTGTCAATAAGAGCTACATTTATAGGTCCCTGCCTCTTAGAAGACCAAATGCAAAAATCCATAACAAAATAAGCCATTTGAAGTATTCATGACTTTTTTAAAATAAATTATTATAACAGAGGTAGTTTCAGAAATTAGCATCTGAATCACTATGACTGTGGCTAACCTCAAAGGAATATTGTTCACAGCTGCCAGGTATATAAGGATGCCAGCAGTTTAGATGGACTGAAAGTAATTGACGCCTCCTTGGGAAGCATTTAAGATGCAAGAGAAAACACCTGCCACTGTTTCCAGACAAGAACCATTTCTGAACAACTCTGTCACCCCCATCTCAACTTCTCTGTATTAACACTGACCTGTAGAGACAAAGTGATTACCTCTCTTTTATTAAATACCAACCCATCTTTTGAGGGTTCCATAGTGAGAATAGCAAAAAATTTAAAATAACAATACAAAAAAAACTATAAAAAACTAAGGTTCACAAGATTTACTTTCAAAAATTCATTTCTTGCCCAGAATAGCTACATAAAAAATAAGCAGTCTGAAAGAAGACACATAGTGTGTTCATCCATACCTATAATATAGCTCTCTTATATGACCAGACATGAGACTCTTTGCCATACAATATGAGTTTGTGTTTGAGAGTCATCCGTTCTCCACTGTTGTACGAGTGTAATCAAACTGTACCTGAAGAAACAACCAAAGAAGTAGCTTGAACTTGAAAAGATTCAGTCTGCCATGTCTACCTACAATCAACATCTAAATAACAATGGAGCATAAAGACAGCCTATTCCAATAGATTTGGAGAATTCAAGTGGTTTGGTTGCTACTGAATATCCAGAATGTATGCAATTTATATGGAAATGAAGAACTTGCCTTTAAAAATAAGTAATCTGGGGCTGGGAAGATGTTATAGTAAATAAAGTGCTTGCTCTAAAAGCACAAGGATTTATGTTCAGATCCCCAGCATCTCCTTAAAATGATAGGCAAGATTGGTCATGTATTCCATTATTTCCAGACCTAAGTTACAGAAGCAGGATGATCCCTAGGACTTATAAGCTACCAAATTTAGCTGAATTAGGCAATTCTAGTCAATTAATTCAGGTCATTGAGAGACCCTGTATCAAAACTTAAAGTGGAAAGCAATGAAGGAACACACTCAGCATTGACCTCTTGTCTAAACACATACACACACACACACACCATGTATACCATGCATGTACACAGATAACCCAAAAAGAAACTGAAGGATGATATCTATTAATCTGGGATAGTTTTATGCTTAATTTTGGGGTTAGTATGGAGAAATTTGTATATATATATATATGTGTGAAATATATGTAATAAAGTCTAATACATCCAATATAAATTAAGTAAAACGTTATAGACAAAGCTCATTGACAAAGGATGGATAGGCCTATGAAAGAGTCTCTATAGTGGAAAATCGGCAAGAAATATTATATAAAGTGTATTTGTTAGACCCTGAACACTTTGTAGGTAAACTAGCTTTCTAGGAAGACCACTTTCCTGTTTAGGTCTGTACTCCATTTATTTAATGGATTATTTGTTTTTCTAATGACCAATTTCTTAAGGAAATTCTCAGCATCCTTAGTCATCAGAGAAATGCAAATCAAAACAACTCTGAGATGCCACCTTACACCTTTAAGAATGGCCAGGATCAAAAACACTGATGATAACGTATGCTGGAGAGGTTGTGAGGTAAAGGGAACACTCCTGCATTGCTGGTGGGAATGCAAGCTGGTACAACCTCTTTGGATGTCAGTGTGGCAATTTCTCAGATAATTAGGAAACAACCTTCCTAAAACCAAGTAATATTACTTTTGGGTATATATTCAAAAAATACTCAATCATGCCACAAGAACATATCCTCAACTATGTTTCTAGCAGTTTTGTTTGTCATAGCCAGAACCTGGAAACAACCTAAATGTCCCTCAACCAAAGAAAATGTGGTACATTTACACAATTGAGTACTACAAGGCAGAAAAAAATAATGACATCTTGAATTTGCAGGCACATGGATGGAGCTAGAAAACATCATTTTGAGTGAGGTAACCCAGACTCAGAAAGACAATTATCACATGTTCTCACTCTTGAGTGGTTTTTAAACATAAAGCAAAGAAAAGCAGCCAACAAATCACAATCCCAGAGAACCTAGACAACAATAAGGACCCTAAGAGAGACATACATAGATCT
>LOEQ01006785.1:47904-66097 GCA_001685075.1 Bramus lutescens | reverse complement strand
ATACAACCCCTCTGAATACCCTGTCCATACAGCCATAAATACACTCAATACACAATACAACCCCTCTGAATACCCTGTCCATACAGCCATAAATACACTCAATACACACATATGACCCCTCTGAATACCCTGTCCATACAACCATAAACACACTCAATACACACATACCACCCCTCTGAATACCCTGTCCATACAACCATAAATACACTCAATACATGCACTATCCCCCACACCTCAGGACCCTCCTTAAGCACACCCTATACTCATACCTTATAAGCACACACTCATATACGTTGCAAACACACATTCTTACAGATCCCATTCACGCGGGTGTACTTATACCAAAGCCCCTATCACAGAGACACATAATTTCATGACCTTCTTATGCCTAGGTAGATATTTCCCTTTCTAAATGGGAGGGGACTTCTCCTTAATCATTGCCATCTCTGACTGATTAACAGTGTGCACAAGATGAACAATCTGATTGATGTGTTTTGAACTGATTACACCAAAATAATTTATTTAATTTTTTTAAAAATAAAACTTTTCATTTAAGCATGGAGCACAGATTAGATATATCTGCTTGTATTTTTAAATGCTACCTGAGTAAACCTTCTTGGAGTAGGCACTATTTCTGAAGCCCACTCTTTTGGGACCTAAAATCCCTTAGATGACCCATTCAGAGCTAGTAACTTCGGTACAGATATGACATAGATTGTGGTTGTTGGGATGATGTACGATAAACTCAAATACCAAAATTCATCAACACAGGACATGTACACATACCTTTTAAAAGCGGTCATTAATTAACGTGCTATTTTGTGCGTCTCGTAAACAGTTCTCGGCAGCACGGGCACCAGTCTCAGTGGGCTGAACATCAGTGACACAGACACACTGTGGTCCCGATAATGTACAGGGTTTGCTTTTCTCAGGCTCTGCCCAGCTTGAGAAGGTGAGACTGTTCTTATGTGCCGTGGGGTGACTTGATGTCAGCACCTGCCACCATAGGGGCCCCTTCCCACAGGCTGGGTACAGCAAAGGGATCACACTGCTCATAGGAGATTACTGCGTGGCAAGTGGGCTCAGAGATGCAAATAAACGGCTGAATTTCATATTGTCTTGTACTATGAACATGAAAAGAAAAAGAGAAGGAGCAGGAGAGGTGAGCCAACAGTTGATTGCTGCTTGCTGGTCTCCCCGAGTACCGGAGTTTAGTTCTCAGCATTGATATCAAGAGGAGGTTCATGACTGCCTGTAACTCCTGGAGACTCACTGTGCTCTTCAGTGTCTTTACCCACATGTACAATGCCTCCCAACACAAAATTAAAAATTAAATATCAAAAAAGGATGAGTTTCTTGTACTCAAAAAGTGAGACAAATGCGATGTCCGCTCATGAGACCTTTTTGATGATGACATAGAAAGGAATTCTGACTTACTTTCTGGGAAAGAGTCCTGGTTAAGGCTGAGGCTAATTAAAAACAACCCCCAAACATACTCTGAATCAGGATAAATTATAAGAAACAATGATTTATCTTACACTTATACAAAAGTGCCTACTTTTGCTTAATATATTAATAGAGAAGATCTCTGTGCTGTTATAACCAACGAAAGTATAGGGGAGTCTTGCTATCAGGGTCAAATAACTTATGTAATTCCTTTTCATCGAGACTAAACTGAGAAACTACCGGCTTCTGTTTCCTCTCCAAAAAATCTAGGACGCTGTATTTTCTTAAGGCGGCAGCTTTGGAGCATGGGTTCAGGGGATTCTTGAAAAGCAGAATGTAGAACAATGAATTTGTGGAAGCCGGTTGAACAAAGTTGAGCGCTTCTTTTTCTGTTTGTTTGTTTCCCTATTGTGGGCATAGCAGAACCTTTATAAAACCTGATACTTTGATAAATCCATCAACAAGACATGAATTCAAGGATTTTAAAAGCTTCTGATGATAGAACCACCAGTCTTTGCTATGGACATATTTCGGGAAACAGTGGTGTATATTTTCTTTGATTTCTTTCTTTCGGTCTTCTCAGATTCACACTAGTTTTAATCGAAGCAGCAGAGTCTCAAAAAAAATCCCACACCAAGAGAAGCTGCTCTGAGCCTTCTTTTCCTTCACATGGAACTGATGAGGTTCATATGCCTGTCCTGGCTCAAAGTTCACTGTGCAATCAAATGGGTGGATCAAACAGTATCAGTTGTGTTAAAATCTTCAAGATGGAATTCAGAAGCAACCTGTGCCACTAGTGCGTCTGTGAACCAGCAAAGGATTCTGATGGAGTGTTTATCCCCAGGTCCCCAGGCCAGCCAGTCAGCCGCACCGAGCAGAGACATGCCTGACTGTTGCGTAATGTTTTACTCTTCTGGCTTTTGGGGGAAGCCACTGGTTCCCAAATAAACCACACAGAGGCTTATTCTTAGTTATGAATGCCCAGTCTTAGCTTGGCTTGTTTTTTTTTTGGGGGGGGGTTGTTTGTTTGTTTGTTTTGCCAGCTTTTCTTAAATTATTCTACCTATCTTTTGCCTCTGGGCTTTTATCTTTCTCTATTTCTGTCTACCTTCTTTTGCTTCTTTCTCCATAGCTTGCTGTGTAGCTGGGTGGCTGGCCCCTGAGGTCCTCCTCTCCTTGTTCTCTCATTGCTCATTGTTCTTCTCCTCTCAGATTTCTCCTTCTCTTTATTCTCTCTGCCCGCCAGCCCCGCCTATCCTTGCTCCTGCCTTGCTGTAGGCCGTTCATCTCCTTATTAGGACCATCAGGTGTTTTAGACAGGCACAGTAACACACCTCACAGAGTTAAACACATGCAGCATAAACACAAGTCATACACCTGAAATTAACATTCCCCAACATTTGACCTCTTAATAAGTGTTCATGGTGAACAGAGGAATACAGACAAGTCGACAGGAACTGCAGGATTCCTAACAGTAGGAGGGAAACTGGAGAGAAGGCAGAGAGAGTGGGTGGGGTAAATGGCTTTTACATGTCTCCTCGGGAAACACCAAATAAGATTTGATACCTTGTGAGTCTTAGAAGGTTGAGAATGAAACCCAAGAAAAGGGCCAGGCAAACTCACACGTGCCAAGCCCAAGTGTTGTCAGGGTATGCAAACAGGACAAGGGCTGTCAGCATGAAAAATATAACCAAAGGAAAAGTAAATGAAGCTCAGATTAAGAATCAAAACAAAGAAACATCAGTTTTCATAATGACTCTATTGATGATGTATTATTGACAATGTCCCAAAGCAAGGAACTGAGATGAGGCAGAAAACTCATGTAAATCAACCTTTTTTATTCAAATCATTTCCTTTTAGTTCACAGGATTTAAAGGACTGGTTGGCAAAGGTGACATGATCTCTGCTTAAAGATCCACTTGACACCATCAACATCAACTAAATTAGCTGCAGCAATATCACCATCATAACAACCAAAAACTCCATCACCACCATATAACACAGTAACATCAACAACTAAACTCTTTATTAGGAACACCATCATCAACAAACAACAGTTTTAAGCATCTGCACCCTTGTCAACAGCCACCAACCACCATCATCACCAGCGTGTCATGTCAACACATCAATGACATCGTCAATGATATAAGAATTAATATCATTCCTATATCACCACTATCCCTGTGATGGCTAATCTCTTTTCTGTATGCTATTTTCCTATTATAAATAACATGTTATTGACCACATATATTGAATTATTTCTATATCCAATCATAGAATGACTATTCCAGACAAATACAAGAAGTTAAATAACGTAATAACTCTGAGAAATTCATTGATTTGAGAAACACACAAGGCTACCAGCTGGGGTAAAATCATTGAGACTGTTACGTACAGAGATACAACTTCATCAACTTTTTCTTTGCTTTGTTTGCTTGTTTGTTTGTTTGTTTGTTGAGACAGGGTTTCTGTGTAGCTCTGGCTGTCCTGAAACTCTGTAGACCAGGCTGGCCTCGAACTTAGATTCACCTGCTTCTGCCTCCAAGCGCTAGGATTATAGGATTAAAGTTATAAGCCATTATGTTCAGCTTCCATTAAATTGTTAATGTTAAAAAATAACTTAAAATGTGGCAAAAGTACTTTGCTCATAAAAGAATAAAATTATTCTAACTTTTATTTTTCTACACTGAAATATTTGTAATGAAAAGAGTAGATGGAAACACTGCTTATAGATGTCTCGACAAAATACATTCTCTTATTTTAAATTCTCAAATAGAAGTTAATTTATCTTTCTTATAACAAAAGTATTTATTATGACTCATATAGGAAAATGCATTTTTTTCAAAACTTCTTTTCTTTTCCTTTATTCTTTCCTCATACAATACATCCCCATAGCAGCCTCCCCTCTCTCCACTCCTCCCAGTCATGTCCCCTCCACCATGCTACCATCTCCCCAGATCTACTGCTCCTCTGTTTCTCTTCAGAAAAGAAGAGACCTCCCAAGGGTGTCAGCTGAACATGGCATAACAAGATAAGACTAGGTACAAACCCTCATATCAAAGTTGAACAAGGCAACACAGTAGGTGGAAAAGGGTCCTAATATCAGGCAAAAGAGTCAGAGACACCCCCTTTCTCACTGTTAGGAGTTCCACAAAACCCCCAAGCTAAACTACCACAACATATATGTAGAGAACCTACCCCAAGCCTATGCAGACTCCGTGATTGCTGTTTCAGTCTCTATAAGCCCCTATGAGCTCTGCTTAGTTGATTCTGTGAGCCATGTTCTCCTGGTATCCTTGACCCCTTTGGCTTCTATAATCCTTCCTCCCCTTTTCTAAGGGGTTTCCTGAGCTTTACATGATGTTTGGCTGTGGGTCTATGAATCTGCTCCCACCAGTGGCCAGAGGAAGCCTCTCTGAAGGCAGCTGTGCCTTTATGAGTACAGAAGAGAATCATTAGGAATCATTTCATTCTTTTTTTTTTCTGCCAGTCATGTTTTATTCCACCCTAAGTCTCTGGGAAATCCAGCTTCTGGGTTCTGGCCATCCAGACAGTGTCAGACATGGGCTCCCTCCCCTGGTGTGGCCTTCAATATTAGTTGGCTACTCCCACAAGCCCTGAGCCACCATTGATCCTGCACATCTTACTGGCAGAACAGGTTGTACGCTGAGGGTTTTGTGGCTGTGTTGGTGTTACAGTCCCACCGTTGGAAGACTTGCCTGGTTACAGAAGGCCATTCCATTATTTGGAGTCCTCACTAGGTCACCTTCATAAACTCCAGGAAGTTTACATGGTGCCAGGTTTCCACACTGCCTATCAAATGCCTTCCAATTCTAATCATCTCTCCCAGATATCTCTCTCTGAGCCCCCACTTGATCCCTCTTGTGCCCATCATCACCCACCCCCAATCCACCTGCAAAATATATTCTATTTTCCTTTCCTAGGGATATTCATATGTCCCCTCGAGTCCTCCTTGTTACCTAGTCTATCTGGGTCTGTGGATTATAGCATGTTTACCCTTTACTGATAATTAATATCCACTTATAAAGTGAGTACATGCCATATTTGTCTTTCTGGGTCTGGGTTACATCATTCAGGATGATCTTTTCTAATTATTATAATTTACCTGCAAATATCATGATGTCATTTTTAACAGTTGAATAATACTCCATTGAGTAATTGTACAACATTTTCTTTATCTATTCTTTGGTTAAGAGATATTCTGGCTATGTTTATTCCAGGTTCTGGCAATTATGAATAAAGCTGCTATGAACATGTTTGAGCAAGTGTCCTTGTGGTACAATTGAGTACTCTTTGGGTGTATGCCTAAGTGTGGTGTGGCTGGGTCTTGAGGTAGATTGCTAATTTTCTGAGGAGCCACCATATTGATTTTAATAGTGGCTATACAAGGTTGCACTCCCATCAGCACTGGAGGAGTGTTCCCCTTGCTCCTCATCCTCAATAGCATGAGCAGTCACTTGTGTTATTAATCTTAGCCATTCTGAAAGATGTAAGGTGGAATTTCAAAGTAGTTTTGATTTACATTTCCCTGATGGCTAAGGATGTTTGATATTTCTTTAAGTGTTTCTCAGACATTTGAGTTTCATCTACAGTGAATTCTCTGTTTAGATATGTACCCCCATTTTAAAATTAGAATATTTGATTTTTTTGATGTCAAGTTTCTTGAGTTCTTTATATATTTTTCATATAATCCTTTGTCAGACATGGAGCTGGTGAAAATCCCATTTTGTAGTTTGTCGTTTCATCCTATTGACACTGTCTTTGCCTTACAAAAAGTTTTTTAGTCTCATGAGGTTCCATTTATTAATTGTTGCTCTTAGAACCTATGATATCGGTGTTCTGTTCAGGAAGTTTTTGCCTGTGTCAATGCATTCAGTGTTATTTCCCACTTTCTCTTCTTTGAGGTTCAGTGTTTGTACCAGATTTTATGTTGAGGTCTTTGATCCACTTGGACTTTAGTTTGGTGAAGGGAGATAGATACAGATATGTTTGCTCTAGCTAAAAATTTAAGTACTATATGGAATAGACATAGAGAGAGTGGACAACCTTGTCTTGTTCCTAATTTTAGTGGAATTGCTTTGAGTTTTTCTCCATTTAATTTGATATTGGCTATAGACTTGCTTGTAAACTGCTTTTATTATGTTTAGGTTTTCTCTCACATCTCTGATCTCTACAAGACTTTATTCTTTATTTCTGCCTTGACCCAGCATTCAGTAGAGAGTTAGTTTCCATGAGTTTGTAGGCTTTCTGCTGTTGAAATTCAGTTTTTAATTCATGATGGTCTGATAGGATACAGGGGGTTATTTCAGTTTTCTTGTATCTATTGAGACTTGCTTTGTGACCAAGTATATAGTCAGTTTTGGAGAAAGTTCTGTGAGATGCTGAGAAGAATGGATGTGTGTGTGTGTGTGTGTGTGTGTGTGTGTGTGTTTGGGTGAAATTTCCTGTGGATATTTTAGGTCCATTTGGTTTATGTCTGTTAATTTCAGTATTTTTCTATTTAGTTTTTATCTAAATGACCTGTCTATTGGTGATAGTGGGGAATTGAAGTCTCCCACTCTCAATATGTCAGGGTCAATGTATAATTTAAGATTTAATATTGCTTCTTTTACAAATGTGGCTGCCCTTACATTTGTAACACCAACATTATCTTGGTGGATTTTTACTTTGATGACTATGAAGTGTCTTTCCCTGTCTCTTTTGATTAATTTTGGCTTGAAGTCTATTTTTTTAGACATTGGAATAGCTACAACAGCTTGCTTCTTAGGTCCATTTGCTTTGGAAATCTCTTTCCAACCCTTTACACTAAGGTAATTTCTGTCTTTGATGTTGAGGTGTGTTTCTTGTATGTAGCAGAAGGCTGTTTTTTTTTCTATATTTATTCTGTTAGTCTCTTTTTATTGGGGAATTGAGTCCATCGATATTAGGGGAGATCAATGACCAATGATTGTTAATTCCTGTTATTTTGGTTTTGGTAGTGATGGTAGTAGTGGTGATGGTGGTGGTGGTGGTGGTGTGTGCTTTTTCCATTCCCTTCTTTTGATTTTGCTGGAAAGATTTATATGATCTAAAAAGAAACCAGGGTTGATGGCTAATCTGTTATGAACTAGATAAAATCTAGAATCACCTGGGAGATCAACCTATGGGTACACTTGGGGTTACATTTATTAAGTTAATTGAGGTGGAGAACCTGTCTGTTGTATAATATTTAACTACGTAAAGATGTGCTGCATTTGTTTTTGTTGTGGAATATGTGTGTAACTATGTAAAAGTATGTTGCATTTGTTTAATTGTGTAAGGATGTGTTGCTGTTTTACCTTACCTACCTAATGCACCTGATTGGTCTAACAAGATGTTCAATGGCCAACAGCGAGAGATGCAGTATAGGTGGGACTCCTGGGCAAGGAGAATCAGTAGTAGGAGGAAATTAGGCACAAGGTCAGAAAGAGAAGAGATGCAAGGAGTTGCCAGTGGCTGGCCAGGTAGATAGGGAGGAAGCAGGAGAGTAGAGCGTACAGAATGAAAGAAAGGTACAGAACCCTGAGACAAAACATAGATGAATAGAAACAGGTTAAATTAAGTTAAAAGAGCTAGTGGGACAAGCCTGTCTATTGTGGGTAGCATAGCTTGCTGAGCAGGAGATTCTAGAGTGTATAAATGATAAAGAGAACTGAGAACAAACAATTTCTTCCTTCTGCTTCCTGACAGTGGATACAATATGCCCAGCTGCTTCAAGTTCCTTTAGACATGTCTCCCTCATCATGAAGAACTGTACCTTTAACCATGGGCCAAATAGTCTGTCTCACCTCTCTCTGTCTCTCTCTGGGTTTTGAGACAGGATTTCTTTGTGTAGCTCTGGTTGTGATGTAACTTACTATGAAGACCAAGTTGACCTTGAACCAGCTGCCTGATTCTGCCTCCCTAGTGCTGGGATTAAAGGCATGCACCACCATGCCCAGAAGCAGTTTCTCTTCTCAAAAGCAGTTATTCTTCTCAGGTATTTTATCACAGCAACAGGAAAAGAAATCAAGACAATCAGCAACGTACAACATCATCAAAATTGCCACCAGTGTCATCCACATCATCATCATCACCATCAACAACATTGCCACCAGCAACATCAGCAGCATCATCAACATTATCAATATTGTCGCCAGCAACATCATCATCAACATTGCCACCAGCATCAGCATCATCATCATCATCAACATTGCCACAAGCAACATTATCATCATCATCATCAACATTGCCACCAGCAAAATCATCATCACCATCATTATCAACATTGCTACAGCAACATCAGCAGTCTCATCAACATCATCAACATTGTCACCCCATCAATAGCAGCAAAGGCAGCAACACCATCACTGCCAGTGTCCTCATCACCAATGTCATCACTGCCAACATCACCAGCACCATCATTACTCTCATTATTATTACTCCCAAGAACTTCACCCCAAAGTTATCACTACCAATATTAACAAAGCCAACATCATCACCACCAATCGCATTAGCATTAAAAGCCACTGACAATAGCATGAATGCCTCAGTCATAAAAAAGCAATACCATCAGTCATGAGATCATCATAACCAAGCAGGATATCACCAACTGGACAGTCAGCATGATGATCAACATCATCAGACATAAAACAGTGTAGTCAACAAAACCATCAATGCCATTATCAGAAAAATAATGCAACATGGAAATGGTTTATTTGGCTTACAGGTCAGAGCCCATAATCCAAGGAAGCTAGAGCAGTAACTAAAAGCAGTCACCTGGAGCCAGAAGCTGAAGTAAAGATTATGGGAGGGTGCTGGTTACTGGTTTTTCTCCCTCTGGCTTGCTCGGCTACCTTTCTTATATAGCCAGGCCCACCTGCCCAGGAGTATTGGTATTGCCCATCATTCACTGGGCCTTCCTACATCAATTAGGAGTCAAGAAAATGTCCCACAGGCCAATCTGATGAAGGCAGTTCTTCAACTGAAGGTCCATTGTCTTACATCCTTAACTCTGTATTAAGCAGCAAAACCTAACCATCAGAGGGAGAAAATCTTGGCAAAAATATAGATGCTGATATACTAGTATCTAAAATATATAAATAACACTTAAACTCGACAACCAGAATGCATACCAATCTAATAAAAAAGTATCCCCCAAGCCTAAACAGACATCTGACTCAAGAAAATGCACAGATGGTGAATAACTGCGTACATAGACTGCATGTTTGGGGATTTTCAGATCTGAGCAGCAGTGAGCTGCCTCAGAACACTAGTAAGAATGGCTCAGACACAGAATGCTGGCTCAAGCATGGAACAGCCACAGCTCCCTCTCACGCTGGGAACACACCACATTACAGCCATGTTGGGAGAGCTGGCGGTGTCATCCTAGTACGTGCATGATCCAGAAACCAGCTTCCCTGGTATTTTCCCAAGTGAACTGAAAAGCTAGACCCACCCAAAAGCATATGTGTGTTTGCAGCGGCTTCACTCATAGTCGCCAGCCTTGGCAGCACCCAAAACACCCTTCTGTAAGTGAATAGATGGATAAACAACGGTCAAAGCTGACAACGGTGTTATTCGCTGCCAGAGAGATATGGGCTATTAAGTCAAGGAACAGACACGCTGTGATTGCATTCTATTGTCTTGAGAAACATTCTGACTAAAAGCAACTAAGGGACAATTGTGTATATTTCAACTTACAAGTTACAGTCCATCACTAAGGAAAGTCGGAGCAGGAACCCAGGCAAGAATTCGAAGCAGAAAATATGGAGTGAGGCTGCTTGCTGGTTCTCTCACAGACCTATGATCTGGTAACTGTTTAAATAGCTCAGGAGCACCTACCTGCTCCAGCAAACGCTGCTGCCCACACCGGGCTGGGCCCTCCTACATAAATGAGAACAATCAAGACAATCTTCCACAGACATGCCCACAGGTCAATCTCATCTGGATAATTCCTCCATTGGGATTCCCTTCTCGGGTGAGAGTTAAAGCTAAATAGGACAGGAATGGGAGACTATGAGTATGCTAATAAAAGATCTGAATGGAGTCTAGGTTACATGTACGTTGCCAACTCTATGACATTCTATAAAAGACAAAACTGGGGACAGTAAAGGGATCAGCGGTTGTCAAGGAGTAGAGTCAGGAGGGATGACTGGTTGAGTGTGGTGGGGTTTTAGGGCAGTGGAATCATTCTGAGCAATATTATAACGGCAAACATGGGACATATGCCAAAAGCTATAGACACTGAAACACAGGGATTAAACTCTAGTGCAACCTACAGACTTAATAATATCCCCATGTTAGTTTCTCAGCTGGAATAACACACAGCACTTATTCATGCTAATAACAGTGGGAACTATGGGATGGAATGGGGGATGAGTGACAACTCCACTTTCTAATCAATTTTTCTTGAAACCTAAAACTGCTCTAAAAATAAAGTTATTAATTAAAAATAAATAGCACATTCGGGGTGTCAAAACGACCCTATTAATTTCCTCACATATCAGAATGCTGGAGTTGGAGGCGATGCTTCGAAATCATGCCACGGCTCTCTAATCCTCTGTATGCTGCACACAAAACAAAAGAAAGGAACAAATGCCAGTGGTATTCACTCTCCCAAGGCTTAGTGCCTTTATCACCCACATGCCACAGGGTGATTCTACTGACTTGTTTCACACCAAGGAGATGTTGTTTCTGATGTATGCAGTGCAGACATGCTACCGGTTTAAGTAAAGTCCCATCCTTTGAGAGGCAATGCCTAGAGGGAGTCCTTTACCTGCAAAGGGGTCCTCAGGACTGTTAGTTCTGGAGCTTCTGCTCTGCTTCATCCTGCCTTCTCCTATGTCACTCTCTCATTGCATGTTTGGGGTCCCAACCTCATACAGCTTTCCAAGTTCATTGACCGTTTTTCCCTTCCGAACAGAGAAGGCTGATATAAGCATGAACCTTGTGTCCTCCTTTGGAGAATACGGATTCTCACCTTTGCCCCCTGCTAGGTTTTATGACTTCAGCTTCACCCAGACCCTGGCAGCTGCTTCCTCTTCTTATCCTCCCAGGTTTGCGTTCTTCTTCACTGGGAGGATGACAGCAATCTCCCTGTGTTGACTGCCCCCCTCCCTCCTTCACCAGCTCCATCTTCTTGATTCCCTAGCTCTGTCCCCAACTCCCTCAGCAGAGGTCCCTCTCTACCCCTAGTGAGACTCATACACAGCACCATCTTCCATCTTGCCCAAGACCATCCTAAGTCCACCGTGGCACACCGTCCACCGGCTCTGAAGATTTTTTATGTTTGCCCATTTGCAAATACTCATGCCGTTCCAGACAGTCCGGATGTATGTCTGTCCAGCCTATGACTGTAGGGGTGTAAGATGGTACCCAACCACACCCATCCAGCAGAAACCACACTTGGAATTTTGAATGTCAATGTGTTCCTGGAATGGGAAACGTGGCATCGCCCTCTCTTATGTTGCTCACAGTGGCAGCAAGCTGGGGCTCCCAGCCAGTTCTGTTCATGAGTGTGAACACCGGACACCGAAGGGTGTCAATGCTAAGCTGTGAAGTTTAGTGTATTATATCTATGTATGCTGTTGATGTGTTCTACTTCTTATGGGCTTCTCAGAGTGTGGCCTTGCTAGAAACTGAAAAGCACCTATACTTTTACCTTACTCAATCTTTATACCTATGATAAATTTTCTAGAAGAGTTCTCCCCTTCCTGGTCCTTATGGTAGTTCCTGGTTAATGGATAGTACTTTCATCTCCTGGATCCACCCATCACTACCTGGTTCATGGACCCTCAACTCTCACATGGATGACCAGTAGAACATAGATGCCCACCAGTCTCTGCACAAACCTTGACCCTTCCATGTTCCACACATCCTACATGCATACCACCCTGTGAATTTCTACTTTAAAAAGGATGATTGGCTTCTCTCTACCTTCTAATGTCTTTAGAAAATTCTTATACTCTTTCCATGGTTTACACTCTGCTTGTCTGTGTGACTATCTGGATAGATGTAATTTAAACAGGCAATACACGCTATATATAAAACAGACCCTTTAGATACTGACTGAGCCAGAACGTGAGAGAGAGGAACTTCAAGAAAACAATCCAGAGACATGCAGTGTTCGGGGGCATGTCAGATATTGTGGCATGAAGATACAATACACACCCATCCTTTACTACCTGCCACAATGGAAGGCAAACGTGCCCCTTCTTACCCATCTTAACAGAGGGGGAAGTCTTTAGCTGGCATAGGTTATGTCATGAAGGACACAAAGCCAAGGATGGACCCTTGTGGATTTACAGTAGGCAGTGAGCTCTCAGGCTAGATATCCAGGGCATCAAAGAAAATGAGGATGCATGATAAGATCTGTGGAAGGCACATAGATAACATCTCAGAGAACAGAAAGTTAGGGACTCCAGGTCCCATGACCACCATGGATAACACCTCAGAGGACAGAAAGTGAGGGACTCCAGGCTCCATGATTATCCACTTGAAGGCATCTGCAACTAAAGGACAGAACACATGGGGTGTGTTGCCTGAAACCTTCCACTAAAGGAGTCAATAATAGAGATGACAGATATGTGTCATTCCATCTCCTGTGGTATCTCTATGAAATAGCCTATAGCAGAGAGGTACCGTGATGCTCTGGGGAGCAAGAATATGCTCTTAGGTCTTGACTCTTCCATTCTATGTATGTGTCAGGCAGTTTTCACTTATGCATGGCAGGCACTGGACCCAGGCAGGCATTGGACCCAGGCAGGCACTAGACCCAAGAAGGCACTGGACCCAGGCATTGTTTTGCCTATAAACCTCTCCAGTGGCTTTAGAACTAATACTAATGAGTCCTGGATGCTCTCCTCAAAACTCACTGGTGGCCAGTCCTTTCAACTACTGAGCACTGGATCAGGTGTTTGGAGGTAGGTTTAAAAGAAGAATTTCTGGAGCTAGCATCAAGATCCCATATTGAACAAGCACATATATCACACTTAACACAAAATCAAATGCAAAATTCCCCCTTTGTCACATACAGTTAGGAATTTACAAGTAGACAAGACTTTGATTGTTTTCTTGACATCTCCTCTGGTAGCCTCTGTCCCATCTCCCCAGTATCAGTCTAGAACCCTGGTGAAGATATGCCACGGTGACAGTGACAGGGCTTCCTGCTTCCTCATCCTGGGAGAGAGAAGAGTCTACACGAGGCCCCAAATATTTTGGGATGTCTAGATGGTACCATATCTGATCTATGATATGGGAGGAAAAAAACCACAATGGCATGAGACTAGTCAGGGCTTGGATCAGGAGTGGGGAACCTGGTCCTACAGAAGGCTCAGCTGTCAAAAGGTAAGACCAACTGGTAGACCACACACAACTAGGTGCTGCATAGTTCCCCTCTGGCTAGAAAATAGATGTGGCTAGATTCACATATTGACTAGTCTTCATCTTAGAAGGAACAATGGAAATGTGCCAGAGATTGCAACAGAATCCCAGGGTGACCACAGAAGCACTCATGTGACTTGACAGAGAGCTTACCAGTAGACTCAGGAGAATTGACACCCATCAGCAGGTGATGTCCAGTCAGGGGACCATTCCCAAGCTTCACTTCAGCAACTAAACTCATAGATGGTGCTCGGCAATATGGATGACTGGGCAAGGGCAGTGAAAATCACCCTGAGATACCACTATCTTCCTAACACGGTGGCTCCACACAGCAAATGCTGACCTGAGCAAAGCGGATGTGATATGGCTGTCATCTGACCCCCATGCTGCTGGAACTCTAACACAGCTCAACCAATGTGGAAAAGAGTTTGACGGTTGATGTGGATATAAAGCCTTGACGGTGTTGGGCTGTGTCTGAACTCTGCACCGCCCCATGCTTCGGGCTTCGTGCCTCCTCTCACGCCTCTTTTGACCACAGTGATCTTTCCGCTAGCTGTCCTTTCAAGACGACCCAAGCACTGTGCACAGTTCCCATGAGATGGGTGGGACAGGATGCACTGTTACAACAATCCCTGTCATCTTCTAAGGAACCCCAAATGAGAACGGTCCCCAAGGTACATACGTTTGAACACTTATCCCCCAGTTGGTGGTTGATCTGCTTTGGATAGATAAGTGAGTGTGGCTCTGTTGGAGGAGGTGTGTCACTGGGGCCATGCTTTGAGGTTTCAAAAGACCTGTGTCGTTCCCAGTGTCTCTCTCTGCTTCCGACTTATGGATCAAGCTATGAGCTCTCAGCTGCTCCTGGCACCATGCCTTTGTTCTTCCATCATGGACTCTAACCCTCTGAAACCCATGGCAATTAAACAATTTTTCCATAAGTTGTTTTGTTCATGGTATCTTATCCTGGCAGAAGAAAAGTAGCCAAGACAGGCATTAAAGTATAGTTACTCGGTTTCTTTAGAACATGTACTCTGTGGGGATTGGGTGTGAAAGTGAGTGTGTCATACATCTCTCTCTGCCCCTGCCTCTGATAGTTTGGACTTAAATCTATGAAATGAATGAATCAGAGTAGGACACTAAGGAGGAAGAGGTGATACATTTGGTTTTTCAATCAAAATCTGAAGCTATCTGGAATATTAAAGAAGTTCTCCCAAGAAAGTGTGGAAGAAAATGACCTTAGAAAAACTCAAAATGAGTACAGGTTTCCTGCTTTTATATTTGCATGCATGTGTGGTTTTTTGTGTGTATCTGTATGTTTGCCCATGTCTGTCTACATGTGTGTGCCCATGTCCTCATGTGTGGGAGCATAGTATGGAGAACAGAAGTTGATGTCAGATACCTTTCTCTATCACTCTCCCTCTTTAATTATTGAGGAAGAGCCTCTTGCTGAGCCAAAAGTTCACTGGTTCATTTAGTCTGGCAAGACACCTTGTTCTGGGGAGCCCCTATCTTACCTTCCAAACACTGGGCACCTCTCCTGCCTGGAAGATCAGAGATGGAGGAGAGAAAACTCAGATCAGGGGATAATGTTGTGATGGTTGGTGCCCTTGCACTTACTTACATGTTTCTTGGTTACATCTCTCTCATCGTAAAGATGACACCGTTTTGGGTTTTTTAGTTTTAAAAATAAACCTAAATAACTTGTGTACAAGTTTTATTGCTTGGTTGACAACAAGAATTACTAATTACTGACAAATATGATGAATCTGGTCACAGCTTTGTGTTTCACTTTAGAAATAAATAACTAAAAGCTCACCCAAGTCTATTAAACTGAGATCATATTTTAAAAAATTTCAAGCTGGTTATTCCTAAAATCAAGGGTGGATTTGCTCAATTTACAGTTTCTTCCCACGTAATAACTTTTATATTAAGTCTTCTACAACTTCAAGATGGATGCTAAAAATTAATTTTTTAAGTGTGGAGCAGACCACACTGAGTTCTCCTCAATATTCCTGCTAATCGGCATTCTTTCAGCCTGAGTTATTTCCTATCTCATTACTTGCTCTTTGGTTCATAATTTCCTCATTTACATTAGGTTCTTTTCTTTTCACGTCCATTTTCCCCTTCCTTCCGGCAATTGTTTACAACGTACAAGACATACTCTAACACTAAGTACAGCTCACGTCCTGCAGACTCTAGATGGCAGGTAGCCTTGGAGAAGATGACCACCACGGGCATGATAAGTAACTAACAGAGAAACACAGAATAGCGCAGGACACAGAGGAGAAACCTACTCAGTTAGCAGACTGGAGAGTCCTAGATGCTGCCACAAACTCAGAAGCTGTACTGCTGTGATTCAGGGAAGAGTCGGCATCACCTGGAGTGTCTAAATAGAGCCATCCATGGCGAGGTGTGAAACTTGGTGATGGACCAGGGAAGTCCTGAAGCAAGGCCACTGTGTCTCACGCTGGACCTCGGTGACCCTCATAGAACTGCACCGTTTGTATTACCTTGTTCACTAAGTACCATTTCCTTACATACATAGCAACCTGAGCACAGCCCAGACCTCAGCAAAGGTAAACAGTGGGACTGGAGGAATGTCTCAGCAATTGAAGGGCTTGCCACATATCATACCATAGGGAGATGGCCACTGTCTGTAATTAGAAAAAAGACAGAGGAATCCAAGGAGCAACCAGGCTCGCTAGACTAGCTCTCCAGGCAAGTTCTAGGTTCAGTTGAGAGGCCCTATCTCAATGACTATGGTGGAGAGAGATCTAGGAAGCCTCTCAGGTCAGTCTCAAGTTCACAGAGATATGCATGTGGACCCCCCCACAAACACATATGCATATCCACACATGTGAACACATACATGTACATACCACACACCCATACACATGAGATAACAGGTGAATGCTAGTCTGTCTCTCTCCTACGTCAACAGAACTTAATCTTACTAAAATCATTCACATTTTGTTTGTTTTTCTCTATTAAGTAGATTTGTTTCTGAAAGTCAATAGCAAACCTTTCATAAAATACACAAGAAGTTACAGTAATAGATATTTAGTGTTATATTAGCTATTTCTGTGTATATGGGCATGAGTGTTCACGTGGGCATGGGTGCACATGTGTGTGAATAGGTATGGAGGCGTGGGGGCTAGAGACAACGTAGGGCATCACTCCTCAGATCTTTGTTGTTTATTTGAGATTGCCTCTCTCACTACAAACTAGGGCTCTCTAGTTCCCTAGGAATCTGCCTGTCTCTCTGCCTTCTCCAGCACTGGGATTAAAAACACATGCTAGCATCCCCAGCCTTTTCTGTGAGCACTGTGGAAGTGGACTGAGCTCAGGTCCTTGTGGAGCAAACATTTCCCAACTGAGCCAGCTTCTCGGACCCTTCCGTGATTCTCAAGACACGTGTTCTCATTCTGTGACCTCTAAATCAGAAGACAGACAGGAGAGGGAGGCTGAACAGGCTTTTTCACAACTAGACATAGAGGCAGAGATATCAGTGACCTCTTAGTTTGCCCAGTAAGAAAGGCTGGCATAGAGGGATAAGTCTCCTGTCAAAGCACAGGGTACATCACCCCGTCTCCAAGAACCTCTTTTGTGGTAGCCCAGGCTTGGGAAGCTGACTATGTTCACGCGGGATCCACCAGATTGTTAACACGGAGCACGGCGCTCACCAAGAGGGAATTCCTCCTGAA
Source organism: Bramus lutescens (assembly GCA_001685075.1). Taxonomy (NCBI): domain Eukaryota; kingdom Metazoa; phylum Chordata; class Mammalia; order Rodentia; family Cricetidae; genus Bramus; species Bramus lutescens. Next base: position 48,545 of record LOEQ01006785.1, on the reverse strand, counting down.
CTGGGGACGAGAACTGTAAGAAATTGCAAAGCACCAGGGCAGCTTCCTTCAGACCAGGGGCCCCTGCAAGGCGGAACACAGCAAAGAGGTGGAAAGCTGGTCAATGACAGATGCTCGTTGGCTTGGTCTCGGAGCTTAGGGGGCTCTGTGGGTCAGCCTGTGACAGCAGCATTCCGCTCCATCACCAGCACACCTGTGAGTGCACAGAATGCTCGATCGGCCTCCCTGCCTGTCAGGGAGAGGATCTATCGATGCACAGACAGCCTGTGGGAGGAGGAGATGCTGAAGCTGCAGTTTGAAGACCATTTCCATAACTTCTGAGAGAACTGGCAGGTCGGAAATGAGTCGATAGTTCAGATAGATTGTCAGGTAATAAGGAAAGTCGTTAGAACAGGGGAATGATGGCAGCCGCTTTAAATTGAGCAGGAATCCAGCCAGATATTACAGTGCAGAGCTGTGCTGCTGGCTGAAACGCAGACCCATCTTCTGTACCTTCCGGAAGGAGTCACATGGGCCAGGAGTTCAAACAACAGGCTGGCAGCTGCTGCTCCTAAATTGCCTTCATCTCTTACATGGAGTGCCCGCAGTGAAGTCAAGAAACACAGATGGACTTCCTGTTCAGAAAGCCACCATTCTGGAGA
>LOEQ01006785.1:3213-43025 GCA_001685075.1 Bramus lutescens | reverse complement strand
GAGGGAAATGGGAGGAGGGGAGGAGGTGGAAATTTTTAATAAATAAATAAATAAGAGGAGGAAGTGGTGTGGGAGAATTATCTGTATTCTGTCAATCATGTTTTAAATAAATGCCAATTGGCCAGGCAGGAAGTTTAGGCAGGTCAATCAGACAGGAAGTAGAGGTGGGGCCAGGAGAACAGGAAAATTCTGGGAAGGAGGAAGCCCATTGCTCTTCAGTCCTGTGCAGACACCTAAGAAGGAAGATGTGACCTACCCTGCTGAAAAAGGTACTGAGCCATGTGGCTAACATATACTAGAATAATGGGCTAATATAAGTTATAAGAGTTAATAAGAATCCTGAGCTAATGGGCCAGTTTATAACTTACGTAGACCAAAGAAGCTGCCATCAGTAGTAGACGCACACTTAAGAAAAAGTGAAGGCAATATTGCATTCCCTTTATATTTGAGCCGACCATGGAGAGGTGCTATCAGTTTTGAAAGTAAGCCTTTCCCCGTATATTAATACTCTAATGGGAAATCCTGACAGATATGTGCAGAATATATCTCCTAGTTTCCATCAAGTTGGCAATTGGGACCAACTGCCACACTGCTCATCCTCTTTTTGGAAATTCTGTCTTTGAGACTCAGTTCAGGTTCTATGTTTACGAGGAAATATTTCCCCAAAGGATCTTCTCTTCCCGGTTGGAAACTCAGGACACAGAATCAAAAGGCCACCCTTATGAAGCGTTTATTTCACATGGTGGACACACATGGCACCCAACTGTTCATTGTCATCTACGGGTGCCCTCCTGTCAGGTCTTAGGACCTAATGTTTATGACCCTCCCAGACTAAATTCAGAGCTGTGAAAGGTTGTGGGTTTGCTGACTGCACGCATGGATGCCTTCGAGTTTCCAATTCCCTGTTAGCTGTCAGAACACTGAAGGGACCCAGGCTTTACCTTTCAGCCAGATACATGGGATCCCACTGCTTACATATACGCAGGCACATGTGTGCATGCACACAGAGAAGGGGGAAGGAGGGAGAGGGGCAAAGGGAAAGGGAGGTGCCTGTAAGTGATTGAAGATATAGTCATGGCTTGAAAGCACCAGATCTATTCTCATTGCTGGGAAAAACAATAAACGTTCCTGTGACCCCCAAATAACCTAGTGCATGTGGTTCAGGAGTACTTCCTCCACAGAGTTAAACTTTTTTTTTTTGAAGGATTCTGTAAGGACGTGCCTGATCTGAATGTGTCTGAGCATACAGTGCAAAAAAAAAAAATCGCAAGGGCTCTTTGGGCTCTCAGCGTGCTGGTATTTTCAGTTGCTCATCATCAAGCATTGTTCCCCAGATCTGGAGAAAATCCTCAGAAAAGGTGAGCAAGAATGGCCTGCCTTACAGCCTGAATGTCTGAAATGAAAGTCAGCTAAAAATAGGAGACATGATAAAACAAGTATCTCTGGCATTCTAAATGGAATTTGGGGTTAATAATATTCCAGATCAAAATCATTTCATAGTCACTTAAGAGTGTAGCCAGCAGGCACACACAAGAAACTGACTACGGCAGGCTGTATGGTCTCTGTCAACTCATTCTCTCCACATTGCTAGGAATACACACCACCCCCAACACATACATCAACACACAGGACAGTAGTACTATTGTATAGAAGGCTAACTGTTCTTACTCCCTCGGGGTGGGGGTGGGGTTGCTTGTGATTCCAACATGTGCAATCAGTGAATTTTCTCTGACTGTTCATAATTCCTTGTTTAGGGATTGTCTCATGATACACATCTATCCCAGAGGTGCATGCTAGTGTTCCATGGGTTTCTGATGGAATGGTTGAGACAGAGAAGCTGACCCTTGAGCGCTGGAGTGCCCTTGAGTCTGATCCCTCTATGAGCCACCACAAGGGCAGACAAATGGGTCTAGCTTGTACCTGGAGATATGACCCTAGTGAAATGGAAATCCAATGTATAAGGCTGGAGGCTTAAGTCCTGTCAGCTGGTAAAACTTTTTGTCTAATTTGAGGCATCAATTCTATAGAGAAAGTAAAATTCAGCTATTTGAGTACATAGTGCAATGAATTTTGGGAAATGCGTGCAATCATGGGTACATTGCCATATCAGAGCTCAAGAACGCATGCCTTTCCCACCGCAGTTCCTTTCCGTTTCCCTCACTCCTGGCCATGTTCCACCCCTGGCCATGTTCCACCCGTGCCCATGGCTGGGGAAGCCACTGCTGCCATTCCACCGCAATTGTCTGAATTTTCTAGAATCTCATAGGTGTGGAATTGCAGGTTAGGAAATCATTTGTGCCTGACGTAAAATGGTGCTTTAAGATTCATTCGTATACTTGGGTGAATCAACAACAATCCATTCGTGTTCAGCACTAGGTGCAATTTTGTTGGGTGGATATGCTCCATTTTATTTATTCATTCACAACGGGTGGATGCGTGGCTGTGGCTGAAGTCAATATGAATGCTGGCATGCTAGCTTTTGTGAGGCAGGCTTTCCTTACTACAGGATGGACATCAAGAAAGAAGGTTACTGGGTCAGATGGCAGGTGCATAATCACCCTGGGAGACACTGTAGGCTTCCTTGCCAGGCACCATGTATTTTTGCCTCATCACTAGAAATGCATGGATTCCGATTCTGCACGTGTTGGCTCACAGCTGAATTTCAGTTTTAAATCCCAGCCTTTCTAATATGTATACCCAGACAGTTCTGCCTTCCTGACTAGGTATCTTAAAAATCTCCCCCCATGCTAAGTGATTGCCTGCACATCATTTGTATGTGTGTGTCTGTCTGTCTGTCTGTGTCTGTGTGTGTGAAATAAAGTTCAAAGTGTATGCTTTACTTCTGTAGTTATTTCTTTTTAATAACTTTTTTTGAAAATCTCATAATTTATATAATGCTATATTGGTCTCATCCATCCCACACTACTTCACTACAATAAACCCTCTTTATTCCCTCTCCCTCCCAACTGCATGGCTTCCTTTTACTTACCTTTTGTTACTCATGAACCTGTGAGTCCAGTCAGTGTTGCCCATATGCACATCAGTGTGTGGTCATTCCCTGGGACATGAACAACCTCCTCACAGCCATCTTCCACAAGGAGAGAGACTCTTCCTCCATCAACAGCTACAAACAGCCAATAGCTCCTCAGACATGAGTGGAGCTGTAGAAGCCACTCCTCCATCCATCCTGGAATTTGAAAAATTCTTATTTTATTTCTATGGAGGGAATTGGGGGAAAATAGTCATGTATTTTATCACAAATAATTTTCCTTTAGATGGTGGACTGTATTTTCACTTCTTGATAGAGTCCTTTGAAACAGTCCAATCAATCAATCCAATCAATCAAGCCCTTCCCCTTTATGACTTAAATTTTCTGTGTCTTCTTTAAGAAACATTTTGCCTACCACACTATAAACTTATTCTCATGTTATCTGTTATAATAGTCATAGTTATATGTATGAAGTTAAGACCTCTGGTCTACTTGAAGCAATTTCTATGGACTGTGTGAGGAGAGGGCCTGGCTCTTTTAGTAAAAAAGATACCTTTTCTTTAAAAATAACCAAGCACAATTTTTCTAAAAAAAAATAAAATAAAAGGTAAGTTACAAGTCTGTCCCATTTCTAGATCTCGATAATTTCTTGTTGAGCTTGAATCTGTCCTCCTGAGACACCTGCCTATGGAAAACAGGACAGAGATGCCTTAGCGGCACAAGCCCTATGAGTTTGGTCACCTTTAAATGGCTGATTTTCTGAGTTTTCACCATTATATACATTTTAGAATGATTTAATAATTAAAACAATCTTCAAAAATTTAGTTTCTGATTAAATTTGCTTATCAACTTGGGGAATGTTTTCATCTACGTGACAGCGAGTCCTCCAACTGTTTGACACACTGTGTCTTTCTGTTCTGTCATCTAGCATACAGCATATGTATTTTATCAGTTGTTTTAGGATGTTTTAGTGCTGCTAACTGGGTTTACTGCTAGTCTGTGAAAGTAAAATAGAGTTTTGCATGTTCCCAAAATGCTCTGAAAACTTGAAACCTCACACATTGCTGTTACATGCATTAGATCATGCAGCCTTTGATCCTCTTTGGATTTTATTCATACTCTCTTACAGCCCCTGCAATAGTTTTTTTTTTCCATTTTTAAGTTTATTAGTCTTTCATGTCATGGCTACAGTATGAATTCACCCACGAAGCTGAATGAAATGGTGGCAGTGACAATGTGTGATATTCTTGACTGTAAACCGGAAACATTGCTGCTGCTCAATGGGGTCTTGTGCCTAGAGAAAGAGGCTGATTCCTGTCTAAGAAGCATCCATGTTTCAGTCTTGCTAAATGGATACTGTTCCCTAATTGTATCTCTCTGACCACAGATTATTAGAGTAGCTCTCAGTCCTTGTAGAGCAACTCCCTTGTGATGTAGACAGTGGTTTGCCCAGAAACCCAGAACTGGTCAAAAATGCAGAGAATATGTTCTCTGGGGGTGCTCATCCCTAAAAGGGACATCTATCTTATACCCCTTCCTCTCTGAGGCTCAAAGAAGAGGGGCCAGGAAGATTGCAACAGTCAGAGGTCTGGAATGGCTGACGAGAAATAGTGTCTCTATGTGAGCTAGGACCAAGGACAGCCACACTCAGGAACTCACAGCAGATGTGGTTGCCTGCACAAAGTGACTCGTCACCATCCTAGCATGGAGTGGGAAAGGAACACGACGCCCCACTCATGACTGAACTGAAGAGCTACTGACAGCTCTAGGGGAGTCAGTTGTTTTATGGATATGGACCCGTGTAGATTGGCTGTGCTTCATGATGGCCCTGTTCACATTCACAAATGGGCAGCAGAGTCAGACTAGTGGATTATAAGGCAAAGTTAAAAGAGGACATGAAGTTGGGAGGGGTTAGAGGGGCAGAGCATAGAACCTAGGAGAGTTAAGGGGAGAAGGTATGGGTGACTATGACCAGAATATGTTGTATCCGCATGAGTTTCTCAAGGAATTAATAAAGATATTGTATTACAGAAAATTAGTGCCTCACTGAATCAAGCTCTGGCTCTGATCTGTGGGGATGAGGTGGCTTTTCATTGTAGAAACAGCACCCACATCCACTGAATTCAGATGGTAGCCGAGTTGTTCGCTGTGCCCTACACTCAGCCTGGTTTTCACACACCATTCTTTTCACAAGGTACTCTGATTTATGCATCTTTTGATAAAGATTTCCACAGACATAATTTGTAGGTACACACACTTTTTAGGATTTCTCTTCCCTTTTGTAACTGAGGTAACACTGGCCTCCAGAATATACTGGAAAGTGTTTTTTTTTCTTTCTCTGTTTTCATGAAGTGTTTCCTTATTATGTATGAAAATTCACCAGCTTTCCCATTTAGTGTGTGTGTATATAAAATTGTAACTTGTATTTACTCTTCCTTAGTGGAAAGAGGTCAATGAAAATTTCTATTTCTTAGGTCAGTTTTGTAATTTCTAACTCCCTTTGTGATGTGCATGTATGTGCTCATGTGTGTGCATGTGGAGGCTGCAACTCAACATTAGGCTCCACCCACCTTTTGTTTAGAGACAGGGTTTCTCAATGGTCTGGAACTCATCAAGTAGGCCAATCCACCTGATCAGTGAGCCACAGGAAGCCACCTAACGCTGTCTCTGCAGTGACAGATTACTAGTAAAGGCTATTCTGTCTACTATATACAATATGCATGTAAACACACATGTACACACACATGTATGCACACACACACAAACACAAATTTTACAACCTGAATTCTAGGAATTGGCCTCTGGTCCTTCCACGTGCCAGACAAGCACTTCATTGAGCTATTCGCCCACCCCTGTAATTTATAATTTTCAAAGAATTTTTAAAATTTGCAGCTGCTATTTTCTAATATAATTTCTTTATTCTTCTTTTAATATCCATAGGGCTTCTGCTACTGTTTGATGTAGTGTGATTCTCCCTTCTTTTTTTTCTTCAGTTTTTCAAGGCAGGATTTCTCTGTGTAGCCCTGGCTGTCTGGGAACTCACACTGCAGACCAAGCTAGCCTTGAACTCACAGAGATATGCCTGCCTCTGCCTCACGAATGCTGAGATGAAAGGCTTTCACTATTGCTGCCTGTCATGACCTTCACTTTTAAGATAGTCTGAAAAGCTCTGATTTTTACTAGTCAAGGGGTCAGAAAGCATGTGTTCCAGGCTAACCTAGTCTCCAAGCAAGGCTTGATTTCAGAGAAAAAACTCTTAGTAGGAGGTATTTATGCTTGGCAGGCCATCCACAACTCTAGTTGAACCTCCTTCCTTCCATTGTCCTCATCCAGCATCATCAAAGTCACTAGTAGCGTCCCTGTTCTCATCAGCACTATCAACGTCACTGTCTTGGTGTTCAGCTTCCTCTTTTAACATTTACAATATATCAAACACTCTTAGCTCACAGAGCATTTGCAAACAAACTTAGGCCATATTTGCCCACATGCCCCAAATCTGATAACTCCTGTTTAAAGTTATTCTTGATTACTCTAAAACAATCATCAGGTAGCTGGGTAGAGTTCTGATCTGCTATTACTCTTTGCTTTGGGTTGATCTCATTCTTTTCATTGTTGTTGTTGTTCTCACTTGGTGACTGCTTTGTGTTTATTAAGAATTTTATTGTGTCATTTTGATTCTACATTGAACAACTATGTCTTAGTTAGGGTTTCTAATGCTGTGAAGGGACACCCTGAGCACAGCAACTTTTATAAAAAAACACATTTAATTGGGGCTGGTTTATAGTTTCATGGGTTTAGTCCCTTACCACCATGGCAGGACATGGCAGCATGTAGGCAGACATGGTGCTGGAGATGGAGCTGAGAGTTTTACATCTTGTTCTTTAGGTAGCAGAAGACGGTGTCCCACACAGGATGTAACCCAAGTGTATATGAGAGCTCAAAGCCCACCCCACAATGACACACTTCCTCCAGCAAGGTCTACTCTAACAAGGCCACTCCTCCTAATAGCACCACTTCTTATGGGCCAAACACATGAGTCTGTGGGGGACAAACCTAGTCAAACACCACAAAATTCTTCCTGTTTTGTTGTGTGAGTAATATAATGTTTAACTCCAAACAAATTCTGGCATATCAACAATGGACTCTAAAAACTTTATATTGATTGTGAGGCTGAGATAGGAGGATCATGTGTTCCAGATTGGCCTAGGCCCCAAGACAAGAATTGATCTCAAAACAAAAATAGGCAACCAAACAAAATGCTCAACTAACAAAAATCCTCATGTCAAGTATCTCCATTTCCTCTTCTTCCTCCTGCATTTCCAATGTATCAATATACATGACTCACCTTACATTATTTAGAAATTCTGCTTTCAGCATTCATGTACCTTTAATAAAATACAGACACCACAGACATGAAGTATGTAGGAAGGCGGTGTTTTATTTCCCAATAACAGAAACACAACCTCTCACGTTAGCTGCACACTTTCCATTTGCTGGATCCTTCACCACCTCCATAACTATGGGGTTTCTTAGAAAACACTAACCTGAATGGCAGCTCTTGATATTTTTTTAATAAACGCAACTCTGCCAGCAAGGATTCCATCAGCATTTGATTATCAAAAATCCTTTATTCTGCCTTCATGTTTATGGGCTAGCTTCAATAGCTATAGAAGATATCTTTAAATACATTTAACAACTTATTCCATACAAACTTCTACAGATCTCATTGTTTAGGATGAAGAGTCAACTGCATATTGTGTTGTTCCTTTGTGTGCACAACTGCATTCTTTGTGTGGCCGCATTGGAGATTTTTGCTGTGACTGAATATTTGATGTGTCTACATGCTACCCAGACCCTACTGAGACATTCTAGAACATCAAAGCTGAAATTATTCGTAAGTCAGCGCCAGGCATGATTACTCTGGTGGATGTCTTTTTTCTCTTTCTGGTTCTCCAATTATAGGTATGTTGGAATGATGGGAATATTCCATAGCTCTCTGTGTCTCTCTTCAATTGTATTCGGTCTTCTTCCTATACTCTAAATTTCTTGCCCATGAGCATCCGTTTAAGAGCTCACCTTTTGTTCTTCTATATCAATGCCACTAGCTGGGATAGTTAGTGAATTTCTATTTCAGATATTGCTAGGTTGCTTCCTGCATCTCAGGAACCACACGTGGAGGAGGATATGTTTTGCTGTCTCTGGCAAGATACTGTATTTCTTCAGCTACAGAACTTCCAGCTGTCTCCTTTCCTTGTCGTTTTCATTAAGATTTCCTATCAGTTCATTCATTAATAGGAGATTTTCACTGAACTGTTTGGTCCTCTTTTTTATTAACTGGTTGAACATTTGTATCACAGCATCTTTTAAACAATTGACTAACTCTAACCCCAAGGTCCATGCCAGAACTTTTCTGTGATTGCTTGTCATGCATTCTTCCTTGGAATCATTGATACGTTAGTTGAAAATTGGACATCACTGACGATGTATTGTAACAACTCTGGATCTTGTTAGTTTTTCATAGAATGGGTGGTTTGTATAGCTTTGTCTTGCTAGATGGTGAGTGTGCTTATACACAAGGTCATGTTTCCTTTCTTAGTCTGCAGGTATTGCTGTTCTGCAGAGTTTGAAACCTGCCTGTCTCTGTGTTCCTGCTTACTTGGGTTCTCGGGTGATGGTATATGCAGGCAGTGGCTTAAAGACAAAGTGATGGTTTTCCCAACCAGTCAGAACTCTGCTGGCAAGCTGTTTTGGGATAGGGATAGATTTGAAAATTCAACAAGCTCCCCTGGTTCTTTCCTCAGCTCTCTGGAATCTTCTACACAGTCACACGGTTTAACTGTCTACTGAGCTGATGTGGAAAATTATGATTCTATGCTTTCTCAGGACACCTGCCCTGCAAACCCATGCCTGTCAGCTTCTAGCTGTTCTGCCAGTCAAACCAAATACCCTGCCTCAGATATTGAAACAGACTGAAAAATACTGGTAAGAATAGAATGCCCACAGAGTACTACAAAAGTACGGAAGTAATGAAAAACATTAAATGTTTTTAAAATAACTGTATTCACATAAGAACTAGAAAGAAATAGGAAAAAATAAAACCAAGAATATTTGTACTTACCGTGCAAGTATAAAGAACTAACTGGCACGCAGCACTGTGTGGACAGAGACAAGACTAGCACTGGGACTTGAAGACCTACAATCTAGCTCCAGGTTCAGTGAGAGACTTTGGGGCAAAGGAATAGAAGAGGACACCTGACATCTTCCTCTGGTCTTCAACATGTAAGCACACAGGCACATACAACATTCCCACAAACACATGCACAAGAGAGCTTGTATTCAGGCACATACACACACACACACTCACGAATGATCAGATGATAGTCAAGATGTTTGGTGTATGTATCAACTTTTCAGAATTTAGATTCACCTAAGTAGGGACCCTTTTAACTGCCTTAATTTATGTGGGAGGGCCCACCTTAAATGCCATTTGCAGCTTTGGTGGCTACCCAAAAAAAAGGCGGGGGGGGGAGGAAGATTATTTGCATAGATTGCCCTTGGCTGGCCCTCTTGCCACCAAGTTATTTTTTTTTCTTTTGCTGCTGTTCCTGATCCCTTCACTGCTGATATCAGAACCAGAATTCTCTATGACCGAGGACCAACCACTCTCGAGGAACCTTCCAGGTTTGAGAGATCAAACTGGAACTACTGAGGCACCCAGGCCTGTGGATTGAGAACTACAGGGTTCTTGGCTTCTCCAATGTGAAGCAGCCACTGTGGGAGTACTGTTTACTGTTGCCAAAGGACTAGCAAAGTACAAGGAGCTGCTAATAAATGTGTGTGTGCATCAGTTCAGTTTGGTTCTGGTCTTCCAGAACCACCTGAATGATACAATGACATTATAGGTCATTGATAATATTCACATGTGTATGTGTGTCTGATGGTATGTGTACATGCCTGAGGAGGCCAGAAGATGGCATCGCCTCGAAATGGAGTTTACAGGAGGTTGTAAACTGCTTTTTATGAATGCTGGAAACCAAACTCAGACACACTCTGCAAGAACAGGACATACCCTTCACCAGTGAGCTGTCTCCCCAGCCCACAGTGGTCTTTAATGTTCTGATATAGCAGTCATCTTTCACGAGTGAAGTTTAAGAAAACCAACCAATAAATAAGCTTGGTGATATTTTCTTCAGCCATTTTTTGGTCTATAATACTAATGTTCACCCTTTCTCTGAGTTCCCATAGAGTTTTCTTAATGTTGTATTTGTTTAGCTCCTGGGGAATGAAAACAGTCTAGGAATCACCTCTGTGGAAGGTTGGAAATTTGAATAGTGTGTCTATGGGTCAGGAAATATTCCAAAGCTTATTAGGGGTCAGTCCAGTGGCTCAGTTTGGTAGGCTTTCTCAGAGTTAAGAATTAATGTTTTCTGAAATAGGTGAAATATCTTGAGCAGAGGGAAGCGATTCTTGAGAAACCAACACCGAGAGCCTGCATGAAGGGGAGTTGGCAAAATATCCCTGTTCTTTTATTGACTGCAAAGCAACTGGCAACTGTGGGCAAGACTTAGCACAGTTCCCTCTGAGTACTCAGGATACTACTTTCTAGTTAGTCACGATGCCAAGAAAGCCGCTATCTCTGTGCCAATCTCGACTTCCTTTCAGATTAGAAATTTCTTGGAAGAATCGCATTTGGGAAACACGACTTGGTTTCTAAAAAGCAGTGAGCAGGCAAACAGCAGCTGTGGAGCAAGACGTGCACCTGTGATTGACAAGTCTCAGAATTTCTCGGAGGCAACCTGGTTCGAAGTGTGCCCATGAGTGAAAAATTTTATACCATCGATCCTTGGTCATGTGCTCATTAGCCCTTAACTTGTGGCCCTGAAAGCCTGTACTCCAGACTGCTCAAACCAAACGCCGGAAACAGTTGAGTTTAAAGTGCCCCTTGGTCTCCTTATGTGGTCAGATAGAGGGAATTCCACCTTCTTCAGCACTGATAACAGCCACATGGGCAAAGATGTCCCACCACCCTAGGAATCACGAAGACGTAAACGTAAGCGGTCGCGTGGAGACCTGAGTGTTTCTCACTGATACAAGGTCCCCTAAACCGCAGGCAGGAAAATGGCACAAGCCACACCTGCAGCTCCACAAGCCCAAGCGTAAGACCAGAAGCCAGGTGGACCTGGTACACATAAACAGAACCCTGAGGTTTTGCTGCCTCTTTCGTGTTTGTGTTTTCTTTCTTCTCTTGGCTTGTTTTGCTTTTGTTTTCCCCCCTAAAACCCGAATGTTGCTTTCTTTTTGATGCACTGCTTTCCCTGGGCCTGGCTAAGACTACTCTTCTCTGCTTGGTAAAGCTTAAGCCTCCCCTGCCCTGCAGTTTGCTGGGCCCTGGTACCCTACACCTTTCTACTCTATGCAAGTCCTGAACTGTGTCACCTAAGCGTCTAAAATTTAAGTCCTCTCCCGGAGGCCAGAATTATACTCTCTGTTCAGCACAATTTAATCTATTGTTCTGAACAATGTACATTTACCGAGCAGCAAAAAAAACATAAATAATAATAGTCAAAGTCCTAAGGCAATGCACAAGCAAGCAGCTTGCTTCCAGTAGCCTGCCACCAGCAGGGGCCCTGACAATGGCCTGTCACCTTTGTGTGGAGGACAGACAGTGCTTAACCACCTATACATCCATTTATGTGGAGCCATTTAAGGGGGCTTATTTCTTTTTAATAGTAAAATGAGACAACTGAATATTTATACTTTAAAACATCTTTTAAAAATCAAAATTACTCTTTAATCCCAATTATGGTTATTAACCAATTAGTTCTTCCTTGGCTCACTTAAATAATTTATCAGAGAACACACTCAAGGACAATCCCCAGACCGAAGTACTGCATCAAGCTCACATAATCACAGTGCTGGCTCCAGAGCGGTGCATATCCCCAGCATGAAAGGCTATCTGTGGCTATGCCTCAAGGCTGTGCATTTTTACCAAGACATGTGTGCTCAGCCACACTAGGAACAACCCATGTGCAGAGACCAGAACAGCAAGGCAGACCATGCTCCCTGCCAAGTCAAGTACCAGAAAAGGTCACATGGTAGAGGCATTTGTAAAGTGTGTGTGTGTGTGTGTGTGTGTGTGTGTGTGTGCGTGCACATGGGGTAGGGAGGCATAAGGAGAATGGGTATACAGTAGGAAGACAAAGAAATTTTTAGAGAATATTACCACATACAGTGTCACAATCAAATTGCATTGTAGGAAGGAAAAAAAAGACAGTGTCTACTGGCTTTCCCTCATTCTTCTGATGAATGATCATAGTAAATATTCACAGATAACAAGGTCATTATGAACCAAGACCATGGAATTCTTTAAAAATGTTGGTCAGAAGAATTTGCATTTTCTTAAACATTCTTAGAGTTTCTGGTTTTGCTTTTCTAAGGAGAGATTGGAAGGATGACCATGGACAGAGGCAGTGGGATGTGGCCAGGCACCCATCATACTCTTGACAGTAAAGAACTCATCACATGACATGGACACCTAAAGAAGATCAGGCTCTTCAGACAGGATACAGCCTGGATTCTATCCCAGTCACCCTTACTGCTGGCATAACTGTCAGTCAGTAGAGCTGTCAGTCAAGAAAAGCACTTCTTTGAGGCCAAAGACAGAGAAAAATAGAAACAGCATGTGTGCTCTTTGGACATATGTGCTGGGTAATTTTATGTCAACCTGATACAAGCTATAGTCTTCCGAGAGGAGGGTACCTCAATTAGGAAAATGCCTTTATAAGACCTGGCTGTAGTGCATTTTCTTAATTAGTTATTTATAGGGGGGTGTCATACCTGGGCTTGTGACTATGGATTCAATAAGAAAGCTGACTGAGAAGCCATGGGGAGCAAACCAGTAAGCATCTCCCCTCCATGGCCTCTGCATCAGCTCCTGCCTCCAGATTCCTGCCCTGCTTGAGTACCTGTTCTGACTTCCTTCAGTGATGGACTATGGTGTGGAGTGTAAACTGAATAAACCCTTTTCTCCTCAAGTTGCTTGGTCATGGTGTTTCATCACAGCAATAGTAACCCTAACCAAGACGCCATGTGATGAAAGGAAATTGTACCTATAGGTGTGGAAGAGTCACAGAGATAGAAATCGCTCTTCATTTTTTCCCACCTCTCTCTGAAATGGCATCAGTGACCTTCCTTTTTCAACTGCTTATACAATAAGCCTACAAGGACTCCTGGACCACCCCTGTATCCAGGCTCTGAAAAGCAATATTGATAACATATTTTGCATGGAAACACCTCCTATTAGAGCATCGAATGTGCCAAATTCTACCAAGACCTTGAAGACAGAGTGTAAAAAAGTTTGTGTAAATGTGTTAATGTATATTGATGATTCTCTAGGAATCAGACAAATACTGCCAAGCTAAATTCACTAATATGCACAAGGTCAGGATGCAAACTCAAGAATTCTGAACTCCAGCAAACCACTAAAGTCAGATTGACAAAATAAAGATTTGGGTCATCATGAAATCCATCAAGGTACATGGCTCTCCATAGAGAAATGTAGGCTGGGATGTGTCTTTCAATATATGGTATCCATGAATAAAAGTATAAAACATTCAGTACAATGGAGTTTTGCAATCCATGTTCACCAAAATTCTAACCAACAGGATTCTAGAGGTACCCGAGGCTCCTCTACTTTAGACTGTTCCAAGGGTAGGTTCTTCTTCTGGACTATGTCATCACAGTTGCGTTTTCATTTCTAGGACTTACATAACATAGTCAAGTAGTCCAGAGTCTCTTATCCCTGGTGTTCCCTCAGGTACATCACACTGCAGCAAGAAGCCGTGGTACAGTCAGCGCCGTCCCTCCAGGCATCACGTGTGACTCCAACTCCACTCATGAAGTCCTTGTACTGCCACTGGGCTTCTGGAAGCTTCCTAGAACCAAGCTATCACGAATGATACTACAGAGAGCACTGTTTACTACACCTCCTCATCTGCTTCCCAGAGCTGGTCCAATATATTCCACAGATGTAAAGAAGCGAAGCGGCCATTCAAAGTTGCACCTCCTTGACACTGAAGGCTCTTGTTTCCTTTCAACTCTTCCAATGTTTGTGGTAGTGTCCCACTGAGAGTTTAAATTCACAATCCTGAAGTTGCAGGAAAGTGAATCATTTTGTAAACTATTCACTGAGGTTATCTGTTTAAATGACTTTCCTGTTTCCAATTTGTTTTGTTAAAGATTTCCCAATGTTCTTTACGTATTATGGGTGTGACTCTTAGCTGATAGCAAGCATCTATGTCTTTTCTCCGACATGTGTCCTCATGCTATCTCCATCTTTTTAAAGAATAATTTTATGAGTTTTTGATAAACGTATTTTGATCATATTCAGCCCTATTCTTCATTAACCCCTCCTCAATCCATTTGACCTTCCTAGACATTGCCCCCAACATACTTGGTATCTTTTTGTTTTGTTTTGTTTTTTAGTAATCTGCTGAGTCCACTTTTACTGCCCATAGACTCCTGGGTATGAGACCATTACTGAAACTCTGTGGTACCAGGGGAC
Source organism: Bramus lutescens (assembly GCA_001685075.1). Taxonomy (NCBI): domain Eukaryota; kingdom Metazoa; phylum Chordata; class Mammalia; order Rodentia; family Cricetidae; genus Bramus; species Bramus lutescens. The sequence continues at coordinate 28,473 of LOEQ01006785.1, read as the reverse complement.
ATAGCCCTAATGAAAAGCAGACACTTCTTCCTTCAGAAGTCATCAAGTCCACAGGTCATCAGTTAGGAGTGGGGACTGATGAACCCCTTCCTCCTCCATGTTACAGTACCTTTTTGTAAACAAAAATACTTAGGCTTCTTTTGGTTGAAAATCTTGTTTGTACTATTTTCTCTTATTTAGGAAATTTCCCACTTATTCCAGGCCAAAAAAGGGGAAAGTATATAGTGCAGCAGCACACACCTGCAGCCAGGGGTGCTGTGTCACTCAAACCCCCTCCAGAGGGCCAATGAGGAGCCTTGAGGTGGATGCATCAAGGTACATGGTGCTGCAATAAAGCTCCAGGCATAAATGATGCCACTGGGCAGCCATGTCTTAGGCTCCTCCACAGCTAAGTCTCTGTGGCCCCCGTGTGTGCTGGAAAGCCTTGTGTGGGTCCTGCACTCCACATAGGACGTCTTCAGGTCACCTGTCTTGACTGTTTGACCTCTCATGGCTGCTGCACGGTTAGGAATCGGCTTGGTTGCCAAAGTTACCAAAGTAGAAAACCATATGTTTGCTCCCATCAGAGACCATCATGGCATGAAGAATACCTTACCATTCATTGCCACTTTCAAGTACATAGCCTCAAATTATGATGAACCGTGCCTGTATCTCTCTAGAGAAAAACAATATGAATGTACAGTCCCCCACATACACCCCAGTTCCAAGCCAGTCCGCAGAGCTCCAGAGCAAGGTGGGTCAAATTTCACAACTCTGATTTGGATCATTTGCTCCTTGGCTTATAAGTCAAGAGTTCTTCAACAAGAGGTGGGGCACAAAGCACCAGATAGTGAATGACCCAATGTGCCAAGTGGCCAATGCCCATGTGGAAGGGCACCACACAGCTGCATCTGCCAAGGTGTCTTGGTGGACACTTGAATTTGCTTCTTTCCTATTACAGTGAAAACTTAAAAAAATTAACCCCATAAGTACAAATATAGTGCTTTAAAAAGTCATCCCATCCCTTCTTAAACTCTGTTTATCAGTGTGTATCTCTTCACCAGAAAGCAACATTGTGGGGTCAGTTCTGTCCATCTATCATTTTTTGGTTTTTCGAGACAGGGTTTCTCTATGTCGTCCTGGATACCCTGGAACTCATTTTGAAGACCAGGCTAGCCTCAAACTCAGAGATCTGCCTGCCTCTGTCTCTCGAATGCTAGGATTAAAGGTGTGCGCCACCATGCCTGGCTCTATCTTTGTATGAATTCTGGTGATTGAACCCAGGTCACCAGACCTGTGAGGCAAGAGCGTTTATTCACCGAGTCATCCCACCAACCCCTTTCTTCGCCTTTATTTCATCTGCTCACTCATCTTTTGAGATTTGCTGCCTCTATTCAGGGTCTTCCCTGCTTAGCTGATCTTCCATGGAAATTCTTCCAGAGACCTAGAGGAGCACTTTACTAATTTAAACACTTCCCAATTTAATAAAGAAGACAAGATCAGCCAGAGATTTACTATTACAATGCACTGTCTCTAGGTTCATGTGCATACATGTTATGCACTTACATGTATTTTTGCATATATATATATATATATATATGTGCTGTGGACGCACACATATGGTTTCTACAGTTAATCTTTCTTTATATCATTTTGTAGGTTGCATTCTTTGAAATTTAGGCAATCTCTCCTTCTTGGTTTTGCAGACAGCCTCCACCAAATAAAAGTTCTTGACATTGGTAAACTGAGAATCACTCATCTCATAAGGTACTAGAGGTGTGGGTTTAAATCAGATTAAAGCATCCTAGTGGGCTCCTGCCTTCTTCTCACCCATCACTTGCTCCCTTGTGTATTTTCCTCTTCTCCTTCATTCATGAAGTAGTGGAATCAGCTTGTTCACATGCAAAGAAGACATCATTCTCTTGCTAAGAGCCTTTGGAAGCTCCTGTTGTAAAGCAACCAGTTGCTAGTGTCTTCCTATACTCAGACTCCGTGGCAATCAAATGTATCAATGTGACAGAAAAATTGAGCCATGGACTGATCAGATATTTGCTCAAACATTATTTTGTGTTTTCTCTTAACTGTGCTTTTGGATGAGTATAATATTTGAATCAGTCTGCTCATGCAAATGAATTTTCCTCCCAAGTGTGTCAAGGCCACATCAAATCAGTTTTAGAAATGAACAGAGCATAAAAACTGACCACCCAATGAGTAAGAGAAATTTTCACGCCTTCAGACTGGATCTTGGACTTTCGGTCTATACAGTACTGAGTTTTCCGTGTTGCATGTCAGCTTTCAAAGTCATGAGAGCCAATTCTGCACAACATGCTCCTGTTTTATAATGATTGTTTGTCACACACATCCACACATGTATGCACACACACATACACACACACTCACACTGCTCCTCTGAAGAATTCCCAGTCTTATTCCCCAGTACGTCACTCCATCTTCTCTGATGTAGTCATAGCATGCTGTGAGTAGCTTCATGGTTTATCTCCTGTGTGCCACTGCCTGTGCCCCAGAAAGCTCAGAATGAGGTTCAGGGTTTCCTCTGTTTTATGAAACTTCAGGCTCTGACTCTTCCAGGCCCTTAATATAACTGTACCGATGCACTCCAACACTCTCTAATTAGATTTTAAGTTATTGGTTTTATTGGTCCACCTAGCATAGTGATCCGCACCTAGTGGGCACTTAGCCTAGAGAATGGGACTTAATCAGAAAAAAGCAACTTCCTGCAGGAGAGAGTCTTGTCTGATTTATCATCATACAGTTTAATATTTTTTGGTATGTGCACAGTTTACAACTAATAAAGTAGTGCTATAATCTAGAATGATCTATAGCATGCAATAACTGATTTGATTATCGCCTGAAGCACACACATGACTTATTTTTTCTTGAATTATGACCTGGAGGGAAATATGAGCCCCAAGCCTTTGGAACCTCATTCAGCTAGCAAAGTACTAGCAAATATGGGGACAAGACTGTGCTGGCTGACTTGAACATGAAAAAGAAGTTTCAATGCATGATTTTGATTGGTCAGTATAAGGGGCTAATGCCATCAATCATTCTTAACTTCTTCCAGGTGTAGGTGATTGCTAACCCTTAACACTTAGCAACACCAAGTGTTTTCATCACTCCCCAAGAATACCATTGTGTTAGAGAATGATCCCTTGCCCTTACTGAATATATGAAATAGAATGTTCTTTGAGTTCATATATGAGATAATGTGTTTGGGTAATGATTGACAGTTTGGGGTCTAGTGTTATTATCTCAGTATTTTATCTACACAATTTCCTTCATAATTTCCTGAAACTTAAAAATCTGGTATTTCCCTCAATTTCTCGTTATTATTACCATCTGAAGGACAGATGAGGAGAAGGTACTGATTCTGATCTGGTTAGGCTCAGAGCCTGTGAAGGTAATTCTGATTAGAATTCTTGAGCCAGAATGATTTGCCTGGTGGCTTTTAGTAGCAGAGAATGCAGATGGGACTCATAAGGGCTTCATTTAAGAATATTTTATTAACCACACAAACACCCAGAGTCAACTATACCATAAGTAACCAGAGAAATGAAATCCCTAGAACCATGGGACCCATTGACTCACACAGTATCCTTCCAAGTTGGAGGGGAAAAAAATACTGCTAGCTAAAGATGAGTCTTTTCAGGACAGCTTTCTCTAGTTTGTTGTTACTCAATGGAAACACGCAAAGATACCTTCCCAGTTCAGTTCTAGGGAACCAAAACAAATAGTGCTCATGTTACTCTTTTGATCTGGGTTGGGCTTGGGTGACTACGACAATTCCAGAGCCAGAGATTCCTGGCTACTCTCAAGCCTAAGCAAATCGTTTCGAAGCTCGTGGGCATCTTAACCCTGTAGAGTGCCATGGCCTTCCTGAGCTGAGTGCATATGGGAACAGCTGACTTTCTGGGGTCTCATCCTTGGTGAAAAGATGACTGAAGAGTAGATGGGTGCATAACACAGAGAAAGTGGTCTGTCTGTCCTATAAGATCCTGTGTAATTCTAGGTAGAGATGACTGAGTATATATAGCACACCCAAACATTGGTCACTTCTGCAGCCCACACACTAAACTTTAAAATAAGGACAGTAATACCTGGCTCTAACTAGAAGCCCAAATATTTCTTCCTACCACAAGACCATGGATGTATTAGCACTGGACCAAAAGGAAAGATAAAATGCAATTTCTTTCCACATAGCCTGCAACTTCAGAGAAAGTGTTAGACACGCTCTTAAGAGTGTTGGTTCTGTGACTGGTGCTGGACAGATGATGGTTAAAGTTTAATGGTGTGGGAGAATTGTCTGTATTCTGTCAATCATGTATTTTAATAAAACACTGATTGGCCAGGCAGGAAGTATAGGCAGGTCAACCAGACAGGAAGTAGAGGTGGGGCGATGAGAACAGGAGAATGCTGGAAAGGAGGAAGCCCATTCCTCCCTCTCCTGTCCAGACTTCGAAGAAGCAACATGCGATCTGCCCTGCTGTGAAAGGTACTGAGCCACATGGCTAACATAGATCAGAATANTAGAGGTGGGGCGATGAGAACAGGAGAATGCTGGAAAGGAGGAAGCCCATTCCTCCCTCTCCTGTCCAGACTTCGAAGAAGCAACATGCGATCTGCCCTGCTGTGAAAGGTACTGAGCCACATGGCTAACATAGATCAGAATAATGGGTTAATATAAGTGATAAGAGCTAATAAGTAACCTGAGCTAATGGGCCAATCAGTTTATAACTTATGTAGACCTGTGTGTGATTTTTCTTTGTGACTTGCCTGCTGTGGGGTACTGGGCAGGACAGAAACCCCAATGAGCAGCCCCTCGTGTTACAGTTTAAAGCAGATACACGCAGTATGAGCTGTTGCTGACTCATTGCTGATGGTTTCAGAACTCTCACAGTCCCCTCATTTAGCTCCTCATTTGATTAGGCAGCACAGACACACTCCTGTTGTGTCAGACATCATCACAGGTACTGGCCACAGCAGGTCAGTGAGACACAGTCCCTGTCTTGATAAAACTTAGAGACCAAAAGAAAACAACGTATTGAGAACAGGCACATGTCACCAAGAGTCATGGTGGAAGAGAGTGCATGGGGGACCAAGCACCCAGAGAACAAACCTTCAAAAGAATTTCTCAGACATGCCCGAGGAGAGAGGTCCCTGTGTGTAGGGCAGGTAGCGACCTTACAAACATAGTATGATTGTCCAGGGTACTCCTACAGCTAAAATACAACTTTCAGAGTTCGCGTAGAAAGCACTCAATACTGCTAGATCATTTTGCTTTATTGTTACACATTCTTATATGCAAATTCCAGACAAGTAGATTCAATTCCACTTGCTGTTTCCCCGTGTGTATCTGTGCTATGAATGCTGGCTATTACTTGTCTTCCACAAGATAATCTCCAATCGGATGATGTATGAACCACTAAAATCATTTAGATAGCCAACCCTGCCTATTGCAATATGATGCTTGGCTGTGGGTTCTGTAGTTAGGTGAAATTTTGATTCTTGTGAAGGAAAATTCGAAACTGATGCTCATCTAAATGTCTTTTCTGGAGATTGTGTGCTTGTGCTCTGGGCAACGCAGGGAAGTTGGGGCCATGACAGGGAGGGCTGTGGCCAACAGTCAGTCAGGCCTGGTAGCTGCAGGAGTAGTGATGGGGCTTCTTGGCTCTTAAGAACAAGAGCTTCTTTGTCAGCCTCTCACACTAGGCTGTGCACGATTTGTCCTTGACTAAGTTCTCCGCTCCTCTGCTTGAGTCAGTGCTTTCAGTCTGAGATGGACGTAAGGCTACGTGTAGCCTTAATAGCATGGGATCTGGCTGATGTTTCTATCAGCCCTGTGATGATCATGGGGACTCCAAAGAACAGGCTGAGCCATGCCCCTCAGTCAACAATGGCCCTGGTTCTGTGAAGTTCCTCTTCCAGTGTGCAATGGAAATTTCCAGGAGTGTTTCTTTCCCAGAGATAAAATGTGTTACAAATTAAATAGCCTCTTTAAGACAGGAAGAATACTTCAAGGATGAGATTTCAGGAGTCAAATAAAATTCTAGATATTTTGCATAAAATTTATCTCCATACTTGCTTCACTATTTGGGCCTATTTGACTTCGCACTTTCCAAGAGTAGAGTTCACAGGGGCTTCACAGTATCCTATCTGTGGCTCAATAGGTTTGAGGGTCTTAGTAAACAACAGATATTTACAGTGGAATAATGATGGTACCCAGATGTTCACAGCCAATGAGACTTAGAAAGTATGCCCTGTGGAGAGAATGAACAATGTCACTAGGACATGTGGAGTGATTGGAGTGTGATACCCCTAACAATGGTGGTAAGATTCAATTGGAGAGGCTGAGGGCCTGGAAATGTCACCCTTGGAAAAGAGCTTCATGCTTCTTTTATTTACAGAGACAAGCAAAAGCATTGTGTGACATTCCCCCTGCTCTGGTTGAAAGCAACAAATGGGCCTCCAGTCCCAGGTCTAACTGGCCAGGCCATGTGTGAGATCATGAGTTCTGAGTTCCATGGTTGTTGGAGAAAGAAAAGTTTGAAATATGGTCCTCAAGGATCAGGTGACTGCTGTCTTGGCCTGGTCAAAGATGTCAAGAAACCTATAGCAATAATAACAAAATTCTCTTTTCACAGATCTGGAGGCAAGAGTCCAAGGTCAGTACATCTGCCACCACATTGATTCCTGGCTCTCCCCAACCTCTTACCCAGACTCTGGGTCAGGTCCTCATGGCTGGATCACCACTTCAACGTGCTCTGTTATGTCTCATGTCTTCTCTGGGTCTCTGTTTCTTCCTCAAAGACACCAATTGTTTAAGAGTTGTAGCTCATCCTAATGACCTCACTTCATATCGACTGCACCTGTATACAGTTGGCAACCAAGGGTTGGTTGACGGGGTGAGACCTTGAAATTCCATTGCCAGAGAACACAACACAACTGCAGCAGGGTGCCTGTGCTGTCCACACAAGGACTGAGTGACAGACGATCATGGTCTCCCCCACTCTCCAGAACCAAGTCATGGCTCTTCAGGGCTGGACACATGTCTCTAGGTGGCCAGCTGTCCTAGGTTTGTTTATGTTGCTATGATAAAATACCCTGACAGAAGGCAACTTAGGAGAGAGAGATTTTGCTTTAGTTCATCATTCTGGGTTACAGGCTGTCATGGAAGAAATTGAGGCCACAGAAACTTTTTGTTTGTTTTTTCACAACAGGGTTTCTCTGTAGCTTTGGGGTCTGTACTGGAACTAACTCTTGTAGACCAGGCTGCCCTTGATCTCACAGAGATCCACCTGCCTCTGCCTCCTGAGTACTGGGATTAAAGGCGTGCACTACCATCACCTGGCTAGGCCATGGAAACTTAAGACAGATAGTGGCATCATGTCCAGAATCAGGAGCAGAGAGACATGGATGCATACATGTCAATGCTCACTACTCTCACTTTATCCATTCTCAAACCATCCAGCATCCCCTGTTTAGGAACAGTGCCACCCACAATGGACAGACCTTTTATTTAGATAGTCTAGAAAATCCCCCCCGACACGCCCACAGGCCAACCTGATCTAGAAAGTTCCACATAGAAATTGACCCTCTTCAAGGTGATTCTAATCATGTTGACTTGGCAATTAAAACTAATCAGCACACTATCTCCTGGATGAAACCCAAGGAATGTTCTTTTATGTTCCATATCTTACCTGGCTGTGGGTCTGTGGACACACAAACAAGTACCAGCCAAGCAAGACTGCTATTTCACTGCATGACAATGATGCCTCTGATTTTGAAATGATTCTGACCAAATGTGGTACCTCTTCTGGGTGCCCAGTATGACATTGAACCTCATCACTTTCTGACTTACACTGCACTTGTGGTAACACACGGTAATTACCTCTTTGGGCTAATTATAACCATACATGAGTTAATGGTTTACCGGCAGTGTTCTTTTCCCTATGTATTATTTATACAGCAATTTTATTAACTTCACTTATTCATTATTTTATTCATTATGTGAGTCTACTGTGGCCCAGATATGGCAAATGGCTGCAGAGGGAAAAGTGACTCAGATCTGCTCTTCCATCCTTGAAGTCCTCTGCAGTCAGACAATGCATAGATAAGGACACAATAGATAACATATAAGCAACATGGGCTCTGTGTCTCCATGGCCAGAGGGGACAAAAGGGATCAGGGGTCATTCCAAGGCCAATTCCCACAGTGACTATGGGGGTAACATTTGAGAAGGGATATTGTTATGAAAATTAAAAAATATTTTTACACTTCTTTATTTGGTGTGTGCATACCAGGCCTGTATAAGGAGGCCAGAGTCAGCTTTCTTTGAGTGAGCCGACTATGTGGGCTGCTGGGATGGAGCTCAGATTCTCAAATTTAATCACTAAGCCATCTTCCCTGTCCCTGAGTTAAACAATTTTAATGGCAAGCGCAAAGCAATACAAAAAGGTCCAAAGTGCACAAATGTGACAAAGATAGCTGTGTGTTCATGAGTGTATATATGCTACACATATGCACACAGAGATGCATTTCATAGCATACATGTGTATCTGCATGTATATACACACACAACCTGTCATGTATATCTTTGCAAATGGCCACCCTGTTGCCTGAGTCCTAACTGTAAGATCCCTTCTAACCTGGTCAGTGTTGGAACCTGCCTGTGTTAGGATGTGGAGAACCAAAGTTAGGGCTGAGCAAGCTCCTGAGCTGCCTCATAACACATGGAGAGGAGGCAGAAAAGGACATGGCCAGGGAATGTCACAGGTACCAGGAGCACAGATAATGGGCTCAGCTGCCAGTCCCACCTTCAGGGCATGAGACAATGTGAAGAAAGTTAATACCACTCATGTGTGGCGTTCTCTGACACAGACCTCTCCACGGCTTCCTCAGAATGCAAGAAGGGGAGTTATGTCCCTCTTTGGAACTGTGAGCTGTGTGGTCCTACTGGGTGTTATTTGGTGGAGATCACTCCTCCCCTGGAGGAGAGATTTGGGCCTATTCAGGTCATAACATGAAGGGTGTCTTGGTGAGTCACATGTGTTTCAGAATCCAAGTTCTATACTGACAGTGTCTTTAACTTTCAAAACCAGCTCGAGAGACAGGCTGAATGATTTGACTACACTTTCGGAGGAAGCACGAGAAGAGGAAGCAGAGACTCTTTGGGATGTACACTCCCTGTTTGCTTGGTGACCAGTCCCTGATGGTTGAGTCCCCCATGTTAGCTATAGTCACATGAACTCTTCAGGATCACCATGCAAAAATCACACCCAGAGAACAGTGCCATTCTGGCATATTCTTCTCTACACTTAACACGGGAATTCTAGAGAAGAATACAGGGTAATCCCTGACTCTCACCTGGTGGCTTCTGCTGCAGGTGGATACAGCCACGGACACCTCCTCACTTTCTATGGTTTCACGGAGGAGCCACAAATGAACTATGTGGCACCTCCCTAAGTCACTAAATATAGCATGTTCCCTGATGAGTGTTTTCACACGCTAGCTCAGGAAGCCTCCCAATAACCAATTCCAAGAGCAAGGTTATCCTCCCTCTCTAGGTTGACAACAGAGCCACTACTTAATCTCATTTCTATCTTGCTCACCAGCAGGACCATCAAGGTCCACTGCCACACTCTCATGTGTTTCTGTTTCATTTCTACCCACTGAAAACAGAGTGTGCTCTGGGGACTTGCAAGCGGGGGTTTATTGCCAGGTTCATCTCCAGAATGTAGAGGAGGCTCAAACACCTCTGCACACCCGTGAGAGATCATTGCATCAACTGACAACAGCCCCGAGGGAAGGACCCTGCTGCCCCGTCATGTAGATGGGCAAGCTGCAAGGCCCAGAAGACAACCATGACCTGTACACAGCATATCCAAGGTTAATGCTGAAACTGAGTAGGCACTGTGGGCACACAGACTATATTCTTGCTCTACCCTAAACCCAGCTCAGAAATAGTAATAATACTAATTCATGCTCAGATCGGTTTCAGCCTTAATCTCTTCTATTGATTAATTTTAATGTATAAATCCCACGGTTTTTCAGAAGGGCCAGTAAAACAACTGGAGACTGTGGGTCTGAGATTCAAAATGAGAAATCAGGCTGAAATCCTATAAATTCTGGAAATATTTGCTTGGTCTTCCAGAAATCCTTCCTCCCACTTGCTTAATTCCACACACTAGCTCTGCTCACAGAGAAGTTGAAAGCCAGGTAAACGGGCCATACTTGCAGCTCTCAAGACTTAAAACCTGTCCCTTCTCAGATCTCAGCACCATGATTTTGGCAGAAAAGGTCAGAAAATACATTACCGAAACTGGGGGCTTAGCAGGGCCTGGAGCAGGGGTGGGAATGACCACAGGACAGCTAGAAGCAAACCTTCCTGCTTTCATAAGGACTGGGCCAGCTGCATGCTGACATGTAACAACAGCTTAGTCCTGGTCTGTGTTCTGTGCGTTCTAGATCTCAGGCTTCCCTGTGTCTGTTTCACAAAGTGAGTGTGGACCAGGGAGTGCCACCATGTCTAGAACATGACAGGCTTAAATTAGGGGAACTGAGGAGACCCCAAGGAGGTTGCAGGGTACCCTACTTCGCACTGTGTGGGGAAAGGGTCCCCAGTTGGGCATATCCCACAGAGAGAGGCTGAGTTCTCCAAGTAAACAGGAAGTGGGTTTTAACGTTTAGAGTCCCGCACATTGACAGAAGGACTTCTCCATTGATTGCTGCTGTTGGGCAGCATTGGGTCTGCAGAGCATCTTCCAGTGTGATGCTCCCTATCGGGGGGCTCTCTGTCATGGTGGTGGATGCGGGTAGCAGCCCCCCACCTGCAACCAAACCCAAACCAACTTTCTCTGAGTCACAACATTTTTGGCTCCACAAATTACAAATTACCATATTCAACGCACATGTGGGGATATGTTGCTATTAAATACAATCTGTGAATATTTACTACTAATTAAGAAGTACAATATGCAAAAATATTTTATTATTAACAGTAATAATAGGAATTGAGTTGGAACTAGAAACAATCAGCCACCACTACCACTGCCACCACCACTGAGCTGGTTTCTCGGGGCAGAGTCTAGGGAACAGGGTGAGGCTACCCCGAGACCCACTCCAAGCAGCTTTCCTTTCTGCTCCTGCACCCTAGGACCAGACTGAGAACTATAGGATGACCCAGCAGCTCTGTGAGTGGCTGTGGGTTCAGAGCCACGTCTCCCAACTCAGACGCCCTTTCTCCTTAGCCCCTGACCTTTCCCTTCTCTTCATGACCTCCACTTTCAGTTCTGCCATGGTTTATGGACATGGTTTGGGAAATCTCTGCCTTCAGTGTTAGAAGAAATAGCTTAACAAGCCATCCTCAGTGTTCAACCTTCTCATCCTGCTTGCTAAAGAAGAGAAGAAATAAGGCCTGCCGAGGCATGACTTCTTTCCAGGCCAGGAGAAGCAGGGACAGGATGGATGCACACTAGCATGCTGACACCAATGAGCACTGCACACACAAGACTGGAGTCCCAGCTGTGCTCCATATGAGAGTGAAGGATGCTGAGAGCTCACATCCCTGAATTCTGTGCGCAGCACAGGCTGCATGCTTAGGGCAGCTGCTGGGCTCTGGCTTTTGAGAGGAGCCCATCTTCCTGGAATTGTGTTTAGAGACTCCTTCCATGGGAGCTGGGAGGACTCCCACCCACTCCCATGTCTGTGTGTAATCTCATCTTTGCAACGAATGCAAATCCATTGCCCAGCTAATATGCATTGCTCAGAATAGCCCTCCATAGACTGTCCATGGTTCTGGGAAGAAAGTTCTCTCCTGTGTGTCCCTAACGGACCGTGAGACTCAAGCTTCTATCCAACCCCGAGCCCCAGGATTGACCTCAGCTCCTAGAAGAACAAGAGATCATGCCCAGGCCCCAGAATCTGTATCCCACAGGCCATCAGGAAGCAAGGAGAAGGGCAGAAATGTATATACGAGAAGCAGAGGCCCTGACAGGGAGGGGTGCACCTCAGTCCAGCTCCATCAAACATGTCCCAATAGGGAGAGAGAAGGGGCCTGGGAAAGAGACCAGGCATGGGTACAGATTTTCTACCGAGCCCCCTGGGTACAGAAAAATGGATGGTGCTGTGCAGAGATCTCTTGAGCTTCCCAACCAGCTCAATGACCTCAGACCCCTGGTACAACGGGCAGCCAAGGAGGCTTGCAGTCTCCCACAAACCAAGTCTAGACACCTGGTCTCCAGACACACTGACTGCTGCCTCTGGTCTCCTTCCACCACTGGCTTCTTTGCACTCCTCTCTGAGCTATGGAGAGGAAGTCGAGACCCTGCTCTCCTCCCTGCCCGGTGAGGTGAGAGAATGACGTAAACAAGGAGGCAGAGGTAAGGAAGAGTCCTCCCCACACCCACGGGACCGCCTGGGCCCATTTGCTGCACAGATGTCTGACAACCCAGAGAGATCAGACAGCTGAATGCCCTTGCTGTCCTGGAAGAGGCGGGGAAGCCTCGGCATTGCTGTTCCAGGAATCTGCTCTGGAAAAAAACCTGCAAGCCTCTGCCAGCTCTGAGTTCATTAAATGGCTTCTGCCGTATTAATCTTTTGTTTCTGCTTAATGGAGGTTACAGTGGATGGGAGGAGGTGAGTTCCCGGGGCACAGGGCTCCCTGTGGAATCACCATGGGAACGGCAGCTTGATCTCTATTGGGTGACTAGTTCCCGAGGCCCACTCAGCATCCTCTTTAAGGGCTCAGAGTGCAGGCTGTACCCTGTTCATCTATCTGCAGGCCAAAAGGAAAGGGAAGTAAACAGCTCTGCGGGTCACCAGCTACCATGCTGCATTGGCCCGTTCATGCCCTTCTCGTCTCTGGGGGCTCTGCTAGTATCAGAGGGAAAGCGCTGAATCAGAAGCTTTCTGGTGAGCAGAGAGCATGTCCGTGGCCTTGCTTTCCCAGAAGACATTTTCAGAGCAAGGAGGATGAATCCAGTTGGCAGAGGAACAGGGCTGATGCAAGGCCTGCAAGTCACGGGACCAGGGCTACATGGGGAGGCAGAGAAGCATCATTAACAGCACTAGTAACCCCTGAGAAATAGAAACTGGCAGCCCAAGGCATCCTGGGAGCTGGAAGCTGTTGATCTGTGGTTTAACAGGTCCTGAAAGGATGATGGGTGCTTGGGTTATTTGGTCCTGTTGTCTCCTCCCAGTGAGGTAGGGTTCTTCTGAGAGCCAGGAAAGCTGAACCAACAGAACTGATACAGAGTAGTTCCAAGACCTGGGATGGGGCATGGAACGGAGGAAGATGCTGGCCATTCCAGCTGTCTGGACATATCTTTCTATCAGAACATTTTAGTCTGCTCACCTAAAACGCCAGCGCCTCTCTAGGTCCTGCGGGCTGGAGTTTTCCTGCAAGAATTTAGGATGAACACAGTTCAGTCAGGCATTTCTAAGATCCTTCATGCGCTTCTTCACTCCTGGCAAGCTCGGGGCCCTGTTCTGGGTTCTCCTCTCTGACAAAATCTCCCTGGGGGGCTTTGGCCTGCTCCTTCACTTCATGGTCTCATATTTCAGGGTGTAATGGGTACACAGATGTCCCAGAACAGCAGAAACTGTTTTCAACACTGCAGTGAACATCTGTGCCCCCAAAATATAAATCTGTTTTTTATTCTGTGTTATGATCTCAGTGAATCCAGTTATATATTCATCCACCCACCCACCTATCCATCCGAAAATATTTATTGAGTGCTGTGTCTGAACCATCTTTACATTCGCAGAGCTCACAGTGAAATCAGAATGTCAGGGTTTAATGAAATAATTTCATGAGCCAGTGGGAAATTTCATGTATAGCAAACACTAGAATTTAGAGAAGTCTGCAGATTAAGAATGTGTGCCAGGGAAGTCTGGCCTGGTCACAGCTAAAAAAAAAAAGAAAAGAAAAAAAGATATTGCCAAGAGGAAAGTGATGAATGCTGGCAAGAAGAGACAAGGGTGGCGAATGAGGTACAGAGGGGCAGGAGCGGTAGGGACTCTCCTGACTGTACAGAGGTGTAGGATCGGGAGAGGGTGCAATGAAGAGGCTCTGTCTGAGCAGAGGCCCTGTGAAACAGGACACCGAGTACTGCTTTATTATAAATGGCTAGCATTAGCAGCGAATGACACAGATTTCCATCTTGAATAATCTTACAGAAAGTGCCTCCAAGAGGACAAATAGGATCACGTTCTTAGTGTGAACCACCCGGTTCCTGTAACCACTCTGCTGGCTTGGATCAATGTAGTGGGCTGAGTTTGAGGTGTGGGGAGGGGGTACAAAACATGCAAACTGGTTGTAATTCCACAGTGGTGCTATAGCTTCTGGCTTGCCTGCTGGAAGGTAATGATAACCAGAGCCAGCGAACTCTGTGGGAGCCTGGACAAAGGATCAGGGAACACTTGAGATACCCTAAAAGACATGGCAAGGCAGATGAGTACCAAGGAACTGGTCCTGGGTCCAGAGGAGGGATGTTATCTAGAGATCTCATTCTGGCAACAAGGTTTGAGCCCAAGAAGCACAGTACTCCAAGAATAGCACAGGATGAGAAACCAAGGAGACAGTGACAGCTGTGTCACCAGGGTCATGGGTAACTCCAAAAATTGTGACTGATGCTGTCTTTCCACAGGGGATTAGAAGGAAGCTGTCTGCTGTGGTTAACTCCTGGAAAGCATCTTGACCTGGGAAGAAAAGTTGCTGAGTGGGTTAGTGACTATTCTATTGTTGTGATAAAACAACATGACCAAGGTGACTTAGAGAAGAAAGGGTTTATTTGGAGTTGTGAATCCAGGGGAATAACAGTCCATCATGGCAGGAAAGCAGCTGGGGCAGCAAGCTGAGAGATCACACCCTGAACTGCAGGTAGGAAGCAAAAAGATACATCTAGATGGGGTGGGAGTCTCTAAACTCTTAAAGCCAACTCCCCAGTAAAGCCAGGTCTCTTAAACCTACCCAAAGAGCACCCAGCTCTCTGGGAACACCTCTTCATCCAAACCACCAGAGTGATTCATAACAGGGACAAGCTAGAATAAACCAAAGGGGGGAAGGGGAATAAAAGTGGAAACAGCGCTCCCAAGACCTCTTTCAAGACCTGCAGCTTTGAAGAAATACTAGGGAGGGCGGGCAGAAGGATGTGGATGTGGAGCTAAGCAAGGACCTTTTCTACCACTACCTTGCTTTAGATAATGAACTCTAGGGGAGGGTATGTCCACACACTTCTTCTGTACCTGTAATGGATTAATTAAAAATGCTACGAATCCCTCCCCCCACTGTGGCAGGCAATAGGCCATGTGGCAGCAGACAGCCAACAGTGGGTCCAGGTCTGAGAGCAGCCAGAGATGGTGCAGTTCCTCGAGTGGCTGCAGCAGGCCATGAGGAGAGACAGACAGATGGACATGCCACGAGACCACGCCACAGGTCTCTGAAGGCAGGGATCCATGCAGTGGGCAAGAGACAGATGGATAGGCATGCCATGCAGAGTGAGGTTGGATATTTATTTAGTGGGTTATGGGTGGGGAAGGGAGCAGGGGAGAAGAGGGAGAGAGGGAGAGAGAGAGAGANGAGAGAGAGAGAGAGAGAAGAGAAAGGAGAGAGAGAAGGGAGAGATAGAAGCTGCCTCTTGGAGAGGGAGACAAAAAAGGAAGAGACTCAGGCTGCAAGCAGGAAGGAAGATCTGCCTGCCTCAGTGGAAGGACAGGGAGGGAGTGGGCATGGCTTGTCTAAAGAGACAGGACAGACCATTACAGTAGCTCATTAAAGGTTCAACACCATCATCTAGCATGGGGGTGCTTGTGGTTAAAGGTCATCTTGGACTTTCTCTAGGCATTTTTCTGGGCTTTAGAGCAAAGCTATGACCCTCCTCACATTACCAGAAGATAAAGCATGCTTGCTGCAGAGCATGAGTGGCTGCTCGCTGCAGAGACCCTCGGGCCTAGCCTTCACATTTCCACAGGGAGCACCCTGAGGATGCTGGGAGCTCTGTAGAGCTCTGGTTCATCCCGTAGTATCTGAGCGCAGCCCATGTCTCGCCAGTTATGCTGCTGACTTCACTTCTCATGGGTAATGGCTGCCTAAATAGTCCTCATCCTGGAAGTACTGAGCAATAGCTAATCAATGCTGATAAAACTATGTCCTCCCAACCTTCATATTATTGAGGATTCAAAATGGCTGCCATTGTTACAGAGGGCCACGAGGCCACTTTTCCCTGAAAAGTTACTTCTCCGTAGATGCAAGTGTGAAGGCACATTATAGCTGCCTCTGACCCTGAAACAGTGCCTTCATCTCAAAGTCCCTTCCCTGTGGTCTCGAAGCCTCGTTGGTGATCACAGAGCAGCAGAGCATCTAAAACACAAATTGTGGCTGGAATGTGTGGCGTCCTGGTCCCTGTACACATTTTCCCCGCACTCTCAATTATGCCTCCAATTGAGAGCCTCCTGCAACCACCTTCTGTCTCCACTCTTCCCATTTATTTTGCATTAGCACAAGCGGTTTTGATCCATAATGGCTGGAAAAAAATGATTTTCTGCAATGTGCCAAAAATGAAATGAAGAAAGATTATTAACCTACATGATAAAATTCAAGCTTTATAACTAGAGGTGCCTTCAAGGAAGTACTCTGAGAGTTAAGGATAGAGTCATCAGTCAGCAATTAAGAACTAGTGAAAGTCCTCACATAAGGAGAACCATGTCACAAACACCTCTCAGCCTCAGAGCATGGAATAGTAATTATAAATATTAATGCTACCTCGATAAAACTGCAGCTTCAGAATGTTTGAATTGTTAGCGATTCAAAGTCATTGCCATGATGAGAGAGGGTTATGAAAATTAATTTTTTTCTTTCTTTCTTTTTTTTTTTTGGTTTGTTGAGACAGGGTTTCCCTGTGCAACAGTCTAGCTGTCCTGGATCTAGCTCTTGTAGACCAGGCTGGCCTTGAACTCACAGAGATTCACCTGCCTCTGCCTCTTCTTTCATAAGGTGAGTCTGGCTGTGCCACAACTACCTTTTAGTTTCTTCCTATCCAGTGACTGAGGGATTGCCGAAAGCCAGGACGCTCATGTCTCACAACAGCCAAGCTGCAGCTTAGATACTTAGGTGTCTGGGAAACGTTGGATGGATAAGTAAATGGAAGGACTGATCGATAAGCAAATAGAGGAATATATGTGTTCTAATTTTCTGTCTGCTGCTGTCACAAAGCACTCTGACCAAAAGCAGTCTAGGGAAAGAAGAATGTATTTGACTTGTGTGTACAGGTCCCAGACCATCACCAAGGGTTGTCAGGGTAGACACTCCAACAAGAACTTGAAGCAGAAACTTGGAGGGACATCATTTGCTGGCTGTCTCATGGGCTCGTGTTTATCTAGCTTTCTTAAACAGCCCAGGACCACGTCCCCAGGGCACGGTGCTGGAGCTGCAATCCTGCTATGCCAGTTAGAAGTCAAGACAATCACTCACACACAAGCCCACAGAACAACCTGGACTGGGCGACCCCTCCATGGAGACTCCCTTCTATGTGATTCCAGACAATTACTCACAAATACGCCCACAGAACAGCTGGACTGGGCAACCCCTCCATGGAGACTCCCTTCTATGTGACTCCAGGCTGTGTCGAGTGGACAGTTAAAGCTGACTGGAACAACATGCATGTTTATGATCTCTTCAGTTTTGAAGAGTGGCTAGTAGGACAAGCTATTAATGTCTGCACATGCTTCCAAACTGTGATTACCCCTAAAAGCTTCCAAAAGTGATCATACACTCCTGGGGGGACGCAAGAGACACAGGACCATCATGAGAAGAATTTTGAGGCCACTACTATATGCTGACACCTCAGCTAGTTACAGAGTCCTACCTTGGAGGGCCTCCTACCATAGACTAACCCATGTGAGCTAACTACTGATTGATTTCTTTGTTCACTCAACACACCACTGTGTTTCAAAACCTGGTGTCTGCCATACCTGAAAGAGTTCCATCTTCTCAGTCCCAGCACTAACGAACTTCATTTTATCGTCACCTCTCTCTCTCTCTCTTTCTCTCCCCTCTCCTTTCACCTCTTTCTCTCTCTCTCACCCCCGCTTCCCCCCTCACACGTGTGCGCGCGCGCACACACACACACACACACACTTTAGGAACATGATTACTCTCTTTCAAGTCATCACCATGTGACCTGCAGGGATGATTTTTCTCTATTTTCTATGTTACAGATATATCCATACTTTACTGGTGCTTTAAAAACAAACTGTTTCCCTGGTTATTTTGCTTAATGCACAATAAATATGAACAGTTCCTCTAAGCATGTGGGGCTACTGTCTTTATGAATCAGGTATAAAGACTGCGCCATGTATGGTCACTGAGCAGCTCATAGACACCAGTAGCCAAGTGGGGAATCTGAATCCATGCTACCTAATGCTGTGGATGGGGCTGAAGAGTTGCCACTGCTGCGGTGAAATTGAAGCCAACTCACTACCCAGGCTTTTTGTTTGGTTGGGTTTTTTTTTGGGAGGTGTGCAGGGTGTCTTGTTTGTTTGTTTCAGGGATTTTGCTAAATTGAACTAAATCAAAACCATAAAAAGCAAAGTATTGCTGTGTTGAACCAAGGTTTGGAACACAGGGACGTACATGGCACATAGAAGCTACACAAAACACTATTATGGACTCTGACCAAACACCCAGAAGGACAGTCATGTGCTCCTTATGTCCTTCCCACAGGTGTGATAACAGCCTGTTCACATCTCCCAAGTTGGTTTCCGCTTTGCAACACACTCAAGTGTGTTTGTATACCCTCTTCTTACTCCACAGACCTCTTCCACACAATCATAATTCACAGGCGCCTTGAGAGGTTATCCCCTGGGCTTGACATGCTGGGTGTGAGAGGACACAGCAAACTGCTTGTGCAGTCATAGGTGCCTCCTGTCACCTTAGTTCTATCAGGTATCAAAAGAAGATGCAATCACCTACTTGGTCAGGGTATTGGAAGCATGTCATAGAATCATACTGTAAACTGCTTAATTGATTTCCCAAATAAAATAATGGTATGTTGTTGTGAACTTTCTAGAATGTTCGTTTCTTATTTTTTACAGCCTCATAGAAATCATAAAGTGGGCTAAGCAGAGATGGGGACACCCAGAGATAAGCAGGCCGTAAGGGACACTGTGGTCTAGCAAACCTGTCCAGCATCCCTCTAAAGGAGGCTATCTGGCCATGGACAGCCATGTCTGTCCTCCCAGGGTCACCCCTACTGTCCTCCCTCTGGGCTGCCTACCACTCCAGGCCTCACTGGTGGCTCTGCTTTGGTTCATAGCACAGATCCCTCAGTCACCTCTTGTCCTAGATTGCCCCCAATCTAGATCCTCCCCCGAATTAGGTCAGAATCCTCTATCAGACTGGCGGGCATTTGGTCCAGGGCCACCCCCGGCCGTGCTGACCTGATTTGCTCACCTCCATGTGTCCCTCGGGGCTCCTTCCTACACTGGCATCTTCCTTTACTACATCAAAATAGGCCATGCCTTGGATTGGCTTATATTCCTCTTCTGCAAGTTTGGATACTCTGATTCTATTAGCCTCTGGTCTTTCAAAATTAACAAATCTACACACAATAACCAACTTAATAGAACTGTCTGGACATGTTAACCAATTGCATTTAGAGAAATTCTTAAATGTTCACACAACATACCGCTAGAGTCATAGGTGAGTTTTCACCAAGCCCCTTACTACTTGAGGATGAAGATGTGGCATAAAAATGGAAGCTTCAGGTCTAGGTTGACCCTGCACATTTTACACACACACAGTTACTTCAGGTCCAGTCAGGGTAAAAACAGAGATGGCTGCTAACAACAGGATCCCTGTTCCACAAGACAGGCTCCCTCGTGAGGCTATCTACCACACTATCCAGGCCTAGGAGGAGAGGGTTGGCCAAGAGAGGCTGGAAAGAGCATTATTGTCCTACTTTGCTTCCTGTTGCTATGGTAAAACTCTGACCAATAGCAACTTGGGGGAGGAAAGGGTTTGCCTCATCTAACAGCACACAGGGAAGGAACAGGAACTTGGAGGCAAGGCCTGCAGCAGAAACCACAGAGGAGTGCCCTGCTCACTGGTCAGCTGCTTTGCTAGTCTATCTATAGAGGACCCTGGTGCTCAGCAGAGGCACTACCCACAGGAAGCTGGGCCCTTTCATATCAATCATCCATCAAGGAAAAATTCCACAGATTTACTTACAAGCCTGTCTGATGGAGGGAGTTCCTCAGCTGATACTCCCTCTTCCCAGATACCTGTAGCTTGTGACGAGTTAACAGACAATGGCCCAGCACACCCAGGAGCTGACATGCCCCCACCCCTTGCAGTAGAATGAAGGTGCCATACTTAATTGCTCCAGTGACATTTAGGTTCTGACCTTTGCTGACCCCAGATGGTCTTCCCTCCTTTGCCCACCTTGGAAGTCATAGCCCTCGTCCCGTAAGTTGCCAGTCTAAAACACACATCACCTAGAGCAGAGCGCTTTACATTTTCATAAATTTTTATGTTCTTCCCTTCCTTATATTGCTTATATCCTAAAAATTGTATGTTCTACAGCAGTGGTTCTCAACCTGTGGGTCGCAACCATCGGAGGTTAACCAACCTTTCCACAGGGGTCACCCAAAGCCATCAGACAACACAGATATTTACACCATGATTCCTAAGCAGTAACAGAATTACAATTATGAAAAAGCAACGAAAATAATTTTGTGGTTGGGGGTCACCACTACCTGAGTATTAAAGGATTGCAGCATTAGGAAAGTTGAGAACCCCTGATCTAGAGAAAGAAAGTATCCTCACTACACGAACCAAGAAGCTGAGGCCTGGACACATGAATGGTTTACAGAGGTCTGGCCACACAGAAAGACTGAAGGCCTGGCTCATTGGCTATCAGTCACTCAGTTCAGCAACTCATTTTTCAAACAAATCTCTTATCCATGCTCCACCCTTTCCTGACTTTGGAGGGGTTAGAAAGGCCAGTTGTGGGAACAGGATGGAGGGAGCCTCACTTAGGAGAATGTTGGTGAGGTCTGGAGGGAACCTGAGGCACACACAGTGACTGCCCTGGCCCATTTAGGTGGCTCTCCTCTCCTGCTCACCTGCTCGCATTCCCTGAAGGACCAAAACATCTGCTATTAGGAGTAGCCAGTATTCCAAGAGGATAAACGCCCAATTGTCATGATTGCTCTAAGTCTTTAATTAAACCCATTCCCTTGGCCTTAGCTCACGTTTTAGAGGCTCCTGGAGAGGGGTCTCCCTGGACCCCACCACCTTACCTAGCTTGGACCTGCCATTGCTACCCAGTGGTTTCCTTCTAGTGCCGGTCTTCCTGCACTGGGCCTCAGTTCAGGTGATCCCCACCTCTGAAAAAATGGCATGAGTCTGTCCCTAGGTGTTCTGGGAAGTCTTATCTTCTTTGCTTGGTCCCCACCAAGCTGAGTCCATTCTGGAATCAGTGTATAGAAATGGGACTTTGACCCACGCTGATAAAGTGTGCCTCTATGTTTAATTGTATGTTTGTGTGTTTCATATTACATAAGGAAGGCTCTGTCGCTGGATAGGGGCTTAGGGTTGGTGTCTCTAAGATGTAAAAGGGGTTTTGTTTCTTTTAGTGTCACGCTGGCTCTGGGCATCTACTTATTACACCCATGTCCCTATGGCAGATAGGGAAGCAAGGGTAGAAAAGGTAGACTTTGGATCGGAACCAGTCTGTGAGAGACTGGGAAACTAGTTCCCTAGATGGGAGCTCTGTTCTCAGTATGGCTTAGGCTGGTCACTGGTCCCAGAGACATGAACATGCAGAGACTGCTCACTGTCTGTCACCTCCAGCAGCTAGCATTTGTACTAATTACTTACTAATAATGTTCCTGAATTTTGATACAGAAATGAGGGTAATAGCAGCCTGCTTCTGCCTGTAGAGGTGAAATGAACTTTGTGTGCCATTATAACATGTGAAGACCCACATTTGACCTGGAGCTTATGAATACCGGCATGTCCATTAGAGACCCCTGATTTTCTAATTTGAGTTGATATCACGTGTAGCTGCAGCCACTCTCTGAATGCCTTGTAGCGAGGAGGCAGAAAGCCAGCAGAAGGGCAGGCCCACAGACTCCAGAGCTAGAGAGGGCCACGTCCCTAACTCAGAGCTCCATTTTGCCACTGCTACCTTGTCTCTGGCCACATGCCCCTTGTGACATTTCCATAACCATATCCCAGAACTCAAGGAAAGAATTCACCTGAACTATGAATAGCTACTTACACACCACATAGGCACAGACCTCAGGACCAGCATCTGAGCCTCGGGTGCACCAGTTTCAGCCTAACACCTAACTGCAGGCCACCAGGCTGTCCTCTCTGAGTCCCTCTGTGTGTGAATGTGAATGTAACCTGATACTTGCTAGCCCAGTCCCTCAGAGAGGGAGAGCCCATTGGGGTCATGAGGCACCAGGATGACATCCTGGAGATATGTACTTCGCTAGGAACTAATATTTTCTTCTATCTCCTCTTTCAAGAGGGCAAAACAAAAATACTCCAGGAAGGAAATAAAAAAATGGCAGCGTACTTCCTCTGCTGATGAACTGCAATGCCCGTGGGATTCCTGGGAATACATACTCATCGTGACAGCCACTATCAAGCCAGTTCTGGGCAACACCTTCCTGAAATTTATTGGAAAAATAATTAGAAGCCCTGTGTGTCTGGACTACAGCCACAGGGTCATTGGCGCCCTTATCTTCTGCAAGACCTTGTACCCTGGCTGGCCCAGTGATCTGCCCAAAGTCTTCATTAACTCTGAGAAGATTTGAAGTACTAATTCCAGATGGCCTGCCTGGGGAAGGGACAACAAGCAAGACTATCTCCAGCAGTCATCTCCACAGGATGCAGAGATGCAGCACTCACAAAATGGGACCTGTCCCTACCGTGCTGGTCCCTGGATGATTGTTCCCTAGGGAAAGGTGGGGTCTGCACAAGGAGCTAGTCCCAGGAGTTCCCATGCTGTGGTGCTTCCCCTGAGAAGAATCTCTTTCTCAAAAAGTACATACAAACTCTAGCTGTCAGAACAGTGTCTGGTCAGCACTGCCCAACTGGGCTATCACTAGAGAAGACAGCTTCCTCCCCGGGGAGTCTCCAGGACAGCTGACCACAGCTGAGTGGAGAAGAACTAACCTGGAGGAAGGTGACTTCTTTGTAACCCATGATGGCTCAAGGAATGAACACCAGGGCTTCTCAAAATTTTGATTGAAATGCAGAACTCCAGCCTCCTTCTCTCATCCTAGAAGAACATGGGATCATAGTCTGCATCTTAGCAGGGTCTCAGGGATCCTTGAGCAGTGGTACTTAAGGGAGCCTTGTCCTGGGAGGAAGTAGATTCCTGCAGTTCTGTTTGCCTTTTGGTTTCTGTGTGTTCCTTTGTCCGGTGTGCAGAAAGATTGGTGCCATTTTTTTTTCAAACCTCTTTTTAAATCAATGTCACCTTGATAGAGAGTTCACCCTTAACTACCCTAGATTCTGAGGGTGGTGTGGGCGGAGGCGTCAGCGTTCCCCACCACTCAGGTATTTCTAGTACCTCGGCTCTCTCAAATAGCTGAACTCCCTCTGTGCAAATTGCAGGGGCTGAGCAACAAGGCTGGTGCTGGGAAGCCTTTCCTTCCCAGGCTCCAGTCTGCAGAGGGAGGAGGCTCTCAGACAGGGAAGAGGCACTGCTCTTTGTCCTTGGAGGAGGAGGGTAGGTCCAAGCTGCTGCCCCTGTCAGCCTAGCTCTCTCTGGCTGTCTAGTCCACCAACTGGGGCAGGGCACTGTGAGGATAATGAATGAGCAGCCTGGGGCCATTTGGGGCTAAGCCGGAGGAGAACTGTGCCCAGACCAACAGGGACCACCTTTCTTCTTAGAAGAAGGGCCCGAGGCATTTCTGTAGCTGACTTCATAGGCTTTACTTTATCAGCCCCACAAGCAAACAGGCTCAATCTCCAAGCTGCTGTCCCGAAAGCACACTGTTCTCCAAAACCCAGCTCCAGTGCCCCTGTTAGAGGCAGTATGCTTAAGAGCGGCATGGTTTGGCTGCTAGCATCGGCCCCTACAGAGGCAGTGGCCACAAAGCCAGCTAACATGACTTTGGGAGCCTCAAGAGACCTGGGTTTGAGTCTCGCCTCTCATATACATTTTTCCACCTCTCAAGTATGTGTGTTTGGGTTTTGTCTTCTGTTTCTCTTAGTTTTCTCTCACTTATTTGCTTAAAAAAAAAGATAAATGGAATCCAGGCTTGAGGACTGGGAAGATGCCTCAGTGGGTAAAGCACTTGGCGAGCAAAGGAGAGGAATTGAGTTTAGATCCCCAGATTCCAAGTCAGGCCGGATGTGATAATCCAGGATAATAATCCCAGAATTCCAACCATGAGATGAGAGACAAGTAAAAGAGAATCTTAGGTAGCTCCTATAATAGCGGTGAGCACCAAGAGATCTTGTCTCACATGCATGCTCAATGACTGTGGCTGAGACCTGAATGTATCCATCAATGCTTGCATACATCCATGTATCAATCTATCCATCCACCCATTCTATTCATAGTCCTATCCCTACATCCACGTTCCCATCTGAACATCCACTTTTTTCTCCTTCCATCCACTCAGTCATTTGCTCCTCCTGTTAAGTCCCAGCCCCATGTTGGGAATGATAAAGAGCTCAGAGTTAATCAGGGCTAGTCATAAAAAAGTTTTCACTTTGGTCCTTCATTGTAAAGATAAAATCATGAGCTGATGCACCCCAACCCATTTCCTAGCCAGTGCCCATCTGTGACATTTCACCAACCGAATCAGAAATGTCCATGAAAGGCCTAACAATATGGGGAACTGTACCCCACCCAGGAGGGCACTCCACACCTCTGAAGGGAAGTTTAAATTGGAAGCAGAATTTTAGACCTTTCAGGCAAGCATGTTGGGTTAAACCATATTTGAATCATAGGACTCTGAGGAGTCATGCTGGATGGAGTCCTAAGCCTCCTTGAGCAGTGGTATCAATGGAATCCCACTGTGTTCTGCTGTCTGCTCAACTTTCATCCCCACCCTTCTCCCATGACCCTGTCAGGAAGGCATCTTATTGTCTGGGATCTGCAGATGAAGGAACTTAAACATGAGTCAAAGCAAATGCCTGAATTCTGTGTCAGAGCTTGGTGGGCAATTCAGCAGCCAGCTGTGTAGTCACATGCATGCACACACACACACACACACACACACACACACACACAG
>LOEQ01006784.1:74578-85457 GCA_001685075.1 Bramus lutescens | reverse complement strand
ATTAACCAATGAAAGTAACACATAGACAGATGACCCTCCTACATCAATACATCTCATCTATGAGAGGAAAAAAATGCAGTGTTTGACTTTGTGAGTCTGGCTTATTTCACTTAGCACAATGATCTTCAGATCCATTCATCTCCCTGGAAATTTCATTCTTTATGTATGAACAAGATTCCTTTGTGCATAATGTGTTTCGATCATACTGTTAATCCTCTCTTTCTTCTTTCTTATTCCAACCAACCCCCTTCTTTTTCCCAACTAGCTTCTTATTTTACTTTTCAGAGGAAACCCCATATTGATTCCCACAGTGGCTGTACCAGTTTGCTTTCTTATCAGCGGAGTATAAATGCTCCTCCTTTCCCATATCCTCATCAGCATCTGTTGCTGTTTCTGAAAATGACTCCAAGAGCAAAGAACTAATCCCAAGAATTGACCAATGAGATTACAGAAAGTGTAAAAGCTGCACAGTAAAGGAGCTAATCAGAAGAGTGAAGAGAGAACCTACGGAACAGGGAAAACCTTTGCCAACCATGTATAAGACAGGACATTAATATCTAGAATGTATAATTCTAGATATCAGAATATTGAATTTTTCATAGCATTATAATAGTCATAGTCAAGATACGGGAGCAACCAAAATTTTCATCAGGGAATGAGTGGATGCAAAGTGTGATAGGGTCTGTAGAGATGGCCCAGGCATTAAGACCAGTGACAACTCTCCCAGCTTTACTTTAGGGAAGCAGAGATCTCAGTTTTAGAATATAACTGTATGAAGGACACATGGTTATGAAATGTGTATCAACAAGCACTAAGGAATGAAGAGTGAGATCTCTGCATTGCATCAAAGTAGCTCGATGCTCTTAGAACAGAGTAAATGGTGAACACTATCCTGTGATATCCTGGTGGTTACCAAAAAGGGAAGAAGTGGATTTGTGTAGGTGTGGCAGGTCAGTTGCTGGCAAGAGCTGGTGCAGATGTTAGTTCTTTGAGGGTTGATCGTCATCATTATTACCATCATCATCATCATCACCAACCTGCCCTATTATCTGCTGCGGCACACCCTGCCACTGCTGTTGTGGGTCTAGTTGCTGCTGCTGCTGCTGGTGATGAAGGTGGTTCTCAGCAGGCTGTCTGGTGGCAGGGCAGCTGGCAGCAAGCGGAACAGCAGGAGTGGGGTCATGGTGCTAGCTGTGGAAGGCTGGGCTCCTGTTCACTGGCCAGCTTTCCAGAGACAAGGGCTTCTTTCTGTGTAGGACTTTTATATATCAGATCTTCATAGTTTGGACCAATCAGCAGGTCTTTTCTTGTTTCTGAATATTTCACTTTCAGTTTGATGTTATCAAATAAAATATTGTTCTCTGAATGTTACAAGATTTTTCAAAGTAAGGATCTTAATTGAGAGCAACTCCTAAGACAACTTTTCAGGCAGATGGAAGCTGAACCTGGCACCAGCACCATCTTGCTTTGATCATTCCTTGATCACGTAATCACTCCTGGAACCCTGGGAGACTCAGGATAGTTGTCGCTTCAAAGTTTTGTTCCCTTGACTCTACTTAGGTTAGGAAGAGACTCGGGACAGAGGTTTGGTGGTGTTTGGAGATGAACTGAATGACTAGTTCATTGTTTACTCACAGAAGTCTGATTCCACAGGCTAGTCCAGGCATTTGTTTTTCTGTACCAACCTCTACTTAGGTGTTCCAGGTACATTAAAGACAGTCCAAGGTGAGGGACTGGAGATGTAGTTCAGGAGGAAGGATGCTTGCATAGAGTGTATGAAGTCCAGTTTTCAATCACTAACACTGCATTAAGCAGGCACGACGGCATACAACCATAATCTCATCACACGGGATTTGGAGATGGAGAATCAGAAGTTCAAGGTCATCCTCAGATCTATATGGGATTCTGCTTGGGCAAAACAAAAAGCAATCTGGGAAGGTGTCCAACACAATGTTCCTACATCCGCAGAAGAGCCTATCCAGACAGAGCAGGTGGGCTAAAGTAGCAGGGATATACACTGGAGGGAAGAGGTATTAACAGATACAGCGATGGCTTATCGTCATTTCCCAGTGCCGAGATCATACTACGAAGAACACACAGGACTTTAACTGTTGCTGATCTTAAAAAAACCAGGGTCTAGAAAAATACAGTCTTAACCAGTAGAGAACTAGATTGAGGGTTCTGCCTGCCTGTCTGTCTTTTGTTCTTTGTCATCCCTTTATTTTTCTTTCTGTTCAAGGGAGGAATTAAGATGTGCTGCTCTTGGACCTGACTTAATTGAGACAGTAACAGTTTTCCTTAGGCCTGTCAATCACCTTAAATGAGCATAATAATCAATTTCCAATCCAAGGAAAGATCACAAAGAGAACACAGACGTGATGTTATGTCTAGAGTGAGATATAGAAATGAGCTCCAAGGTCTACCAATCATCTTCTAAGCCTCTGGAAAGGAACATCCTTTTCTTTCAATAACTCTCTTCTAGCTGACTTTAATTTTGGAGGTCTTCAACTTTGAAGGTTCTGCTAAGCCATGTTGTTTGGTGCCCACCAATTTTGCTATAGACAGTACCCATGATATGTGATGATGGCAGGTCCTGATGATAGCAGCTGCCTGAGATGCTTTGCAGAAACCTGGAGCGAAGATTTATCTAACTCACTGGGGTCAAAACCATTGATAGTTCAATTGAGACTGTGGATATTTCCAGTGAATGCCTTCTTTGAGGTCAAAGTGTGGAAAATCACACTGGCAGGCTACTTTTTCACCTGTGTTCCAGACAAGTCATGATATTGGATTGTGCATGTACAAACCATGGTTTGGTTCACTTTGCAACCACCTACTATGCCCATGCCAAAGTTCACCCTGTTTCTCTATCACATCAGCATCCCTAGACTGTATCCCTAAGAAGGCAGATTTAAGGCAGGCTTCCTATATCTTTGTTTGATTGCTTTGTGAGTTAACCCTTTCTCTTCTGCAGAGTTCCTCTTTGAGTGGAAGGCGTGTTGTGTGATGTGTGGTACTGATTTAAAACTGCAGTATTTTCCTCCTTGTTTTCCATGTTATTAAGAAAACTCAACCTAGCTGAGCAGTGGTGGTGCATGCACACTTTTAATCCCAGCACTTGGGAGGCAGAAGCAGGTGGAGCTCTGTGAGTTTGAGGTCAACCTGGTCTACAGAGCTGGATCTAGGACAGCCAAGGCTACATAGAGGAATCCTATCTTGAACAACAAACAAGCAAACAGCAAAACAAATCAGAAAACTCAATGTTTCAGAATTCATATGTATATATTATTTATTTTGATCCACCAACCATTCCCTCTCCAAATTCTTCCAGATTTCTTCACTGTATCTCCCTCTCAACTCATGTCTTCTTTTTGGCACAATGATGAATCCAATTAGTACTGTCCATATGCACATGGGTCTAGGGCAGTGCTGTGACCCTTTAATACAGTTCCTTATGTTGTGGGGACCCCAACCATAAAATTACTTAATTACTACTTCATAACTATAATCTTGCTACTGTTATGAATTCTAATGAAAATATTTGGTATGCAGGATATCTATTATGCAACCTTAAAGGGGTTGCAACCTATCGATTGAGAACCAGTGATACAAAGTTATCCACTAGAGCATTAGCCATTTCACTTAAAAAGTCTCAAAAGAACCTTTAAATTCCTTACTCCGATAACCTTCAACTATCAAAGCTCCTCAGGTAGGGACAGGGCTTTTTACCTCTCCTCATATATGCTGGAATTAGGTCTAATTTGATTTTTATGCACGTCTTTGGTAGGCAATCACAGTTCCTGTGAGTTCATGAGTGCATCATGTCCAAAAGGCATTAATTATTTCACAACAATCTTTCCCAATCTTCCAAAGCTAGTAAAGAAGAAACCTACAGTGGAAACTATAAAACACCAAAGGAAGAATTTAAATATGTAAGAGATGGAAAGGGCTTCCATGATCATGGATTGGTAGGGTTAATGTTGTAGTGTAGTGGTGACCACAACACCAAAAGCAGTGTATAGATGCAATGCAAATGTCCACAAAAAATTCATGGCAATTCTTCACACAAACTGAAAAACAAAAACTTAAAATTCATACCAAAGCACAAAAGGCCCTGAATAGTCCAAACAGTCTGGGACAATGAAAACACCATTCAGGAACTGTCACCATTCCTGGTTTCAAGCTGTAGCACACATTATAGTAATAAGGATACCCTGGTGTTATGTATAAAAAGATACACATTTATTAGTGGGGTAGAACTGAGGACCCAGATAGAAACCCATGATCCTAAAATTTCTGACACATGATTTTTAACAAAAAATAGTTCTTTGAGCTCATGAGTATCTTTTTGGTGATTTTTCCAATTGTATTTCAATCGCATTTCTCGCTTCCCTTTCGTTCCTTCAAACTTCCAAAATACCCCTCCATACTCTTCTTCAAATTCATGCCTTCTTTTTTCACATATGTTTTTTTTTTTGACAAAGATGCCAAGAGTGTACATTGGAGGAGAGATAGCATCTTTAACAAATGGTACTTGGAAAGTAGATTCTTTTCTCCCACCTCCCCCACAAAGGAAAACACAACTCAATTCCAAACTCACTGATGCTTTATAGCATGCTCTTAGTTTAACATTCAGGATATTTGATTATCATGTCTTTTTTAGTACACATAGTTAAACACTGAGGCGTATTTAAATGTTAGACTGATACTGCCTTACTGAAACCAATACAGCTTGGTCATGATTTGTGTATGTTATACCATATTTGACTTATGGATACCTTATTTTGGAGACATATTGACTATACATATCTATTCCTAAATATAAATTTCTATTTTTCCTATTTTACTGTATTTCCTCTAGCTCATCTGACTGAGTCAGTTCTGAATTTATCTAGATTCTCCACCTCCCAGGAACACAACTTGGCTTTGCTTTGTCTCCTTATATTTATTTTCTTTAAGAAAATTGTTATTTTATGTGTATGGGTGCTTTGTGTGCATACTTGTCTGTGCACTACTTGTGTACCTGGTGCCTGAGAGGCTGGAAGAAGGTGTTGGATCTTCTGGAACTGGAGTTATAGACAGTTGTGAGCTGCCATGTGGAGGCTGGTCCTCAAGAAGAACAGCCAGTGCTTTTAATCACTGAACCAGCTCTCCAGCCCCTCCCCATTTTTATTACTTAGGACTTCTCATGCCTGTAGAAAACACTGCAGTGATTCAGAGCTGGTGTGGGGAGTAGCGATTTCTCAGAGGGTGCACTTGGAAACAACACTATGGATTTCTTCTCTCTGTACACAATCTGTGGGGAAACTCCAGAAAGCCACATGTGGCCAAGTTACTGATTTATCTTCTATAAAGAAGAAAAATTATTA
Organism: Bramus lutescens; assembly: GCA_001685075.1. NCBI lineage: Eukaryota > Metazoa > Chordata > Mammalia > Rodentia > Cricetidae > Bramus > Bramus lutescens. The sequence goes on along the minus strand of LOEQ01006784.1, from coordinate 80,088 downwards.
AGCAATTTTATAAAATTAATAATAGTCATTTATGTAATATTGAACTATTCCAGAGAATAAAAGTGATGAAGTGTCTTTAGTTGCCACATAGTTATCAAAAGAGGCATTTATTTTCAGTACATGTGCTGGCTATACTTTCTGAGGAGAGAGTGTGGTTATTAAATAAACAAATAATATACAAGGAATGCCAGAATGTTAACTGATAGATAAATACAGAACACATGAGAGCCCCTGGCACTTTTGGAAGAAAAATTTATTATTTTGTTACTTTTATTTATTCAAAATTTATTATTCTGAGATGTATATTTATCTTTTAAAACTTGTGGAGGAACCTCTGAGTTACTCAAAAATATAATTAAACTTGCAAGCCAAGCCATGTCCTGACTTGCTCTAAAATGTTGTAAAAACAAAGAACTAAATGAAAATGTTGTCAACTTTTGAACCCAAACTGGGTCCTTTCCCCTTTAGGTATCATGGAATCAACAATAGAATCTAGATTCGGTTGAGCCAAGGATTTTGGAGAAATGATTGGCAGATCAGGCTCTCACCTGAACAATGGATTTGAAGCTAAAGGGCCAAAGAGGAAGATGCTGACTATGAGTAGGCGTATTGTTCCCCGAGTTTTTGTGAAGGGGGTGGAGTCCATCTTGGAGATGGAAGAGTCCTGTCCTTTAATCTTCAAGAGTTGATTTGCATCTGAGTTGGAAACAGGATGGAACAAGATTATATGGTTGGGCAGGGATTTTATTAGGGTGGTGTATGACAATGAGATGGTAATGAGTCTGGGGGTGAACAGTAGGTCAGCCCAGAGTCCTCTTGGCGTGAAACATGTTTTACCTGATGCATTTCTACAACTTGTTCGTCCCAGAACAGCCAAGATCCTGGATATTGTCACGGCTGCATAAGAAGGTATGGTGTCTGAAACAGAATTCTAGTTGACAAAAAGGATTCTTTCTCAGAGTTTGAGGGGTGCTAGCTTGGTAAAAAGTATCAGCATAAGGACTGTATGTACACTGAGGTGTCCTAGGACAAAAAAATCAAGAGAATTTATATTCGTTAGGACAGGAGGAACTTGACATTCTTAGAAGCACTGCCAACTTCTGAAATGGCAGTGTCTGGAGAGCTGAGCACAAGACAGGGGAAAGACATCTTTCCTCCGTTGTCTAGTTTGCTAGACAGACTGGCAGTATTGCATTGGAATATTATTCAGTAATTGCAACATTGGAATACCATTATCAGAAAAAAACTAAAGAAAAAGATGTTGGCAAGTGTGTGGAGAAAGGAGAATCCTCACACAGTGGTGGGGATGGAAAGGGTATAGTCGCTAATGGAAAATTCATGGATGGATTCAAGCAATCTGAAAATGAAAAACAAAGATGTGTTTGTGGTAGAGTACAGAGTCGCTTGGGCATATGCTTAGGAGGCTACAGGTGGGTCACATGGAAATCTCACTTTAAGTTTTAGAAAAACTTTATACCAGTTTCCATAATGGCTGTGCTGTGTTGAGGTGTGTTCTATTGACTCCTGCTTTCTCTAAGACTTTTATTGTGAACATGCTGGATTTTACCAAAGGCTTCTTCGATGTCTCTTGAGGTAATTCTGTGGTTTGCGTTTCTAAGTCCATTTATGTGGTTTATTGTGCTTTGTGACTTGTGTATATGTTGAATCCTTCCCGAGTCTCACAGATAAAGCCAACTTGGTCATGGTGGATAATCTCTTATGATGTATGTCTGTACTCTGCTTGCAAGTATTTCGTTGAGTATTTTGGGGTCTATGTTCATCAGGGATATTGGCCTGTAGTTTTTTTTTTCTGTTGTGTCTTTACCAGGTTTGGGTATTAGAGTGATAGCCAAAGTTTGGCTTCACAGAAGGGGTTTATAGCAGTGAGTTGATACTCAGTGAGTCTTCCATTTCAGGTATGCAGGATGAGTAGCTCTAAGAGACCTGCTTTGCAGCATTATGACCTCCGTGTGTGATACAGTGACAACATATTGTACATTTAAAATTTGATTGTGCATGTTGATCTTATAGCAAATGACTTTACAACAGAATAATAAAGACAGATAACATGAAATGAAACATGGTGCTTAATTTATTAAGAATTTGTGAAGGCTGCATACATTTTAGGAGACAGCTCCAAGTGACCAGGAAGAAGAAAGTAGCAGCACATGGATGTGGAGTGTGCTGTAGAATGAAGCATGATTATAAAGATGCATAAAAGTATGTCATTTCAAAGGAACACGCTCTCCTAAGTTACTTAGAGGAAGAGATGAAGACTGTGGCCTAGAATTTAAGCTGAAGTGAGACTTCCACGGGAGATGGCATGAGATCTGAAATGCCAGGAAGAGAGTGACAGTGAGACCCCTGCACTCACTTGCCAAAATGAATGTTTAAACAAGAATTTGATAATTAACAGAATTTTAGGGTTAGCCTAATGGCTTTTAGCACAATTAAGAAGTGATTTTACATAAGTTGTGCAGATATTTGTCTCTTGGGGACTTGGTCAGCGGCAGCAGGGCTGGCTGCAGCTGGGCACACAGTAGCTGGGCTGGCAGCAGGACTCACTGTAGCAGCTGGTCACACAAGCTGCTTTCAAACAGGTGGTCTTACAGCAAGTGGTTTCATAGCAAGTTGATGGACAGCAGGGCAAGCAGCAGCATGTGATGCAGCAGCTGGGGAGGCAGCAGAACTGGCAGCAGCTGGTCTTGTAACATGCAGTTTCACAGCAAGCTGGTTGGCAGCGGGGCTGGTAGACGCTGCAGACAGTGTTAATTTGGCCACAGCAGCTGGACTGGCAGCAGTTGGCAACACTGCTTGGTCTCCAGCAGGTGGTTCAGCAGCAGGTGGTCCTGCAGCAGCTAGGCTGACAGCAGGTAGGGCAGCAGAAGTTGGTCATCTGGATTCAGGTGTGGAGTGTGGCGTTTTGTTTACAGGACAGTTTTCTAGAATACCAGGCCTTCCTTTTAGTTGGGTCTTTTTATGCATCAGCTCACCTAGGTTTGGACCAATCACAATTTTCCTTATTCTTTTTATTATTTTCCATTTTCAAAGTTTGTTTATCAAGGAGGAAGCTGTTCCTTAATAGGAATCTTTTTTTTTAAGTACTTAATTTGTTTTCTATTTGGGAATAACTCACAGGAACTTCTTCAGATGAGAGGAAGGAGCAACACCATCATTTTCACCACAGCTCTGGATTTCATACTGTAATGTGCTTGCTCCTCTGGGAGTAGAGGTTAGGAGAGTTTTGTTTCTGTAGCTTTCTTCCTTTGTTTGGACTTCGGTTAGGAAGTGCCTGCTGAGAGCGATGAGATGATGCTATGCTCACATTAATTAGCCGAATCCCTTGCTCCATGTCTGTTCATCTACAAAAATAGGCATCTGTGTTGGTACCAGCTTTACCTCTGTGTCCCAGATGTGTCAAATGCACTTGGGAAGATGGTGTTAGGAGGTTGTATATCTGTGCATTGGTTTCTCAATCCTGTATCCTACTACATTGGTCTACCTGTCAATCTTTGGTCCTATACAAATGATTCATATAACTTTTGCTCTGTAGTATACTTTGAGGCCATGTTTTTGATACCTATAGTAGTGTTTTTCCTATATAGGATTGCATTGCATATGTGTAGTCTTTTGTATTTCACATAAGGTTTAGTACTTTTGGGGGATTTTGGGAAGAATATTACTGGAATTTTAAGGGAATAGGGCTCAGCCTATAAAAAATTTCAAACAATATGATCATTTCCAAAATATTTACTTGCCAACAAGAAACACGGAAGGTTTCCACATCATTTGATATAGTCTTCAATTTTGTTTTTCAGTATCTTAAATTTATATCACTCTGGTCTTTCACATACTTGGTGAAGTTCATTTATAAGAACTTTGTGTTCTCTCTCTGTGTGTGTGTGTGTGTGTGTGTGCGCGCGCACACACGCCAGTGCATGTACAAGCACATTATGGTACTGTCCTCTGAGCCAAACAAACACCATCTTGGAGCATTCAGCTGTGGCCCTTTGTAAGAAATCATCCCAGCTGGGCTGGTTTCTGTTTACATCCCCCATAAAAAAGTGGGAGGGTTAGGAGTACCTACCTGAGTATCCATCAATTCCCTACCACTATTTGTATGCAACTCTACTCTGTGGGTGACCTTGGGGAGGGTCCAGAGAAGAGTAGAGATGGATCTTTATCTATGCAGCTATGGAAAAGCTCTCATCCCTACTAGGTAGAGACATTTCATTGTAGCCTTTTCAGGGAGGCACATCCATGCACCTGTAACAAGCTCCTCATCTATGCTTTGTAAGGAGCCCAGTAAACTCATTGGCTCCTCAGAGTCAACTTTGGTGGAATTTTGCTTTGGTTTGTGAGTGGGACCTTAGAAGAAATAGATGCTGTTTTTGTCTCCTGCTGGAAGGGGATTTTAATAACAGTGGGTACTCAATAGAAAGAGAAAGAGAGAGAGGAACTTCATTATATTGCACAATAAAAAGTCTTGGAGCATATGAATCCACTATCAAGTGATTTATCAAAGTGTAATGATGACAGACAATTTGAAAAGAATAACAGTCCATAATCTATTGTTTCCATACATTTTGATCATTTTATTTAAAGTATCTTTCTTGGTTGTTCAGAGGGAAAGATGAAGATCCAGGCTCAGAAGAGAAGCTGCAGACTGGGCTCCATACAGAGAGAAAGGAGAATGAGAGCGAGTGGATTTGCAATCCATCAAGGTGGCTGATAGGCTTCCGAAGTGCTCATAGCCTCAGAGGACGATGGGAGCTTCTGCCCACATGGAAAGACTGGTGTGACACAAGGACAGTTGTCTGGGCATTGTTCAGTTGGAAAGTTGATGAGCRGTAGGCCTGGCAGCAGCTGGACTCACAGCAGCAGGACTAGAGGGTCCAGGTGGTCACATGCATTGGTTTACATCAGGTGATCTAGCAGGAGGTGGTTTCCCAGCAGGTTGGGCAGCAGCAGGGCTCACAGCAGAAAGGCTGGCAGCAGCAGGTGGTTTCCCAGCAGGCTGGGCAGCAGCAGGACTCACAGCAGCAGGGCTGGCAACAGCAAATTTCACAATAGCTGGGTTGGCAGCTGGGTGCGCAGCAACAGGTGTTCATACAGGTTGGCTCATAGCGGGTGGTTTCACAGCAGCTGGGCTGGCAGCAGGGTAGACAGCAGCAGCTGATCACAGAGGTTGGCTTACAACAGATAGTCTTACAGCAAGTAGTTTCACAGCAGCTTGGCTGGCAGCAGGTTGTGCAGCAGCAGCTGATCACACAGGTTGACTTACAACATGTGGTCTTGCTGCATGCTGTTTTACAACTGCTTGGCTTGCAACAGACTGTCCCAAAGGTTGGCTTACAGCAGATGGTCTTGCAACAGGTAGTTTCACAGCAGCTGGGCTTGCAGGAGGGTGGGCAGTACCTGATCACACAGGTTGGCTTACTGGTGTGGGATAATGATCTGTATTCTGTCAATTACATTTTAAATAAATGCTGATTGGCCAGTAGCCAGGC
>LOEQ01006784.1:20943-32985 GCA_001685075.1 Bramus lutescens | reverse complement strand
ATTAACCAATGAAAGTAACACATAGACAGATGACCCTCCTACATCACTTAGTCTCGTTTATATCTCCTATTATAGGAACTCCATTTCCATCTGTATGTGTGCAAATATAGTAATTATTTTTAAGGGTGAATGATTCCGATTATTTGTATATTACATGTTTTACCTTTTCATTAAATTCATTGATATGCTCTTGGGCTGATTTTACAAACTGACTAAAGTAATAATCCTTTGTTGGCCATGGGGACAGATATGTCTCCATTGTATATTGACTTTGTTTTCTTTAGGTACAAACAGAGGTGTAATGTACCTGGATGATGTGGTAGTTCTATTTTTAGCTCTTTGAGGGAACTCCAAACTGATTTTCATAGGTATTATGCCAATTTACACATTCTCATCAACACTTAAAAGAGTTCTTTTTTTTCTCTCCCTATATCCTAAGCATTTATAGTTTGTTTCCTTGATGGCACCCTTCTTGACTTGGGGTAGATGGAAGTTCATAAGTAGTTCTGGTTTGCATTTCCCTGATGACTACTTATATTATTATTGTTTTAATGAATTTACTGAATACTTATACTATTTTTTGAGATATTCAGACCATTGCATCCCCTGCCCATCCATGGATTGGTTTGCTTTAAATTTTGTTGCTACTTTTAAAATCATTATGTATTCTGCATATGAATTCCCAGAATGAATAGCATCAAATGGGTTTTCTTCTGTTTTTCCATTTTTTGACTTTTACTTGGTTTATTGTTTCCTTATTTTCAGAGAAGTTATTTAATTTGATGTGATTGCATCTGTCATTTCTTGCTTTTATTTTGTGAGCTATTGAAGATCTTTTTGAGAATCTATTGCCTGTGCCCATGTTCTGAAATGTTTTCTTCAAACTTCTTCAAAGTTACAGATTTTATATAATGTTCTATTTTAATTATTTTTATTCATTATTATTATTACTCTTTGAGTTCCTTGTCCTTTTGTTCAACAAAAGATCTCATTATGTATCTCTCGCTAGCCTGGAATTCACTATATAGATGAGGCTGGCCTCAATATCACAAAGATTTCCTTGAGTCCATCTCATGAATGTGGGATTAAAGGCTTGTTTCACTATGCCAGGTAATAATTTCATATATGTATATAAAATATTTTTGTCATATCTCATTATCACTCTCTTGAATCTCCCTTCCACTGAACCCTTTTCTCCCCCACAATCTCCCATTTTCAGTGTGTGTGTGTGCGCACGTGTGTGCGCATATGTATGTATGTGCAACCGACTGAGTGTAATTAGGTGGGCAGTTTTGGGCAAGATAACTCTGGTCACACTAGCAAAGAAAGTCACTTTTTCTCCCCCAGCAGCCATTTATTGGCAATGTTTCTTCAAGGAGGAATGGGGCCTCAGGAAGTCGCCCCGTCTACAATGGAATTTTAGCAGTGTCTATCACCCCCCCCCCAAAGTCATGTTCCACAGCGCTCCTCCTCATCCTCGGGGTCTTAGATTGTTTCTGTCCTCTGTTGCAGGATGTATTCTGAGCCTTGGAGGGGGTAATGTGGATATGCTGTTTGATTACTTTGAGCACTTTAAACAGTCATGTTTTTCTGCCATCGTCATCATCACTCACCGCAAACAGAAGCTTCTCTGACCAAAGATGGGCACAACACTAATTTATGGGAGCGTTTTAAGTGGTAGCTGAGTTTTTACTGAGTCCAAAGTCTCACCATGAAAACAGCACATCTAGGTGCCCAAGACAGAAGTCAAGAGTTCAGATTTCCTTTAAGGGTACAACTTACAGGTAGCACAAGTACCCAGCTGTGCACCACCACACTTTTAACCCCAGTACTTGGGAGGCAGAGGCAAGAGGGTCTCTGTGAGTTCAAGGCCATGGTGGCTTACAGAGCGAGCTTCAGGACAGCCTGGGTTACATAGAGAGATTCTCTTTTTGTTTCTTTGCTTTAAAAAGAGAACAGCACAAGTCGCTACAGAGTCATTTTGTGTAAAGGGAACTTGTGGACAGGAGCAGCTCAGAGATTAGGAGAGCAGGCCCTGGTGCTGTTGATGGGAAGGAATGCCATTTCTCTACAGACAACTGGTTGATGAAGCATGGAAATTTTGAGCCCAGGGAGCCACACTTAGACAGTGCCTTGTCCAGTGCCGCACAGCAGAGGGACATTGTTCCTTCATTGCTTTTGTTATTTTTTTCCTGATTGCATGAGATATCTTCAAACACCGGAATCTCATTTGTATAACGTTTGCAATATTAGAATGTCGTCTATCTAGTATCAGAAAAAGAAGAGATCAAAAGGTGTTGACATATGTGCGGAGAAATTTGGACTCTTCAAACTTCAAAAAAATGAAAATGATGTATTTATTATATTTTATGTATATGAGTGTTTTGCCTGCATGTATGTATATACACCACATGCACAAGGATGTCAGAAGAGGGCACTGGGTGCCTTGGAACAAGAATTGCGGGTGGTTGTGAGTTGCTATGTGTATGCTCAAAATGAACTGAGGTTTCTACTAAAGAGCAATTTGTGCTCTTAACTGTGGTGCCGTCCCTCTAGCTCCAGATCTAGAAATTTCACACAGCAGTAAGAATATGAAGAACAACAGAAATTTACAAAGACTCTTCAAAAACTAAAAGTAAAGGTACTTTATGACTCAATAGCCATATTACCTCAGGGGAGTTATTCAAGGTAATTGAAGCCAGAACTTTCTTTTAATTCAAATTTTTTATTTTAATCATGTTCATTTATTTAATGTAGTGAGAAAAATCTATAAAATCCTTTAAGTATGTCACAGACTCGTGTACTTTGATGATATTTGTTCTTCCATAGCCCCTCCCCTGACTGGTTGCCCCCTTCTCATAGAACTTCTATGGGATTTGAAGTTCTGTGTAAAATCTGGGGTTACAAATGGGAACACTTGGTTGATAATTTTTCTGAGTGTGGTTTATTTTATTCAAAATAATAATCTCATATGCAGCTCTTTTCTAGCAAATGACATGGTTGAAATCAGAATCCTAAATTGCTACTGACACTCTCAAGTTTATGTCAATTCCGTTAACAGTTGATAACCTGTAACTGAATCTTAGATGCTCTTTGAAAAGAAAATGGATAATGAAAATAAGACAGAAAGTCCATTTCTATATATAATCCCACCAAAATGATATGTGTAAAAGTCAGACAGCAAAGGAGAGAGAACAGATCCTTGGGTTCTGGAAGCTGAGGTTTGAGGAACCAGGAAGATGGTAATCATATGTTTTAAATTTCAGTTATTCCAGATAGAAACCTTTCATGAATCTACTGTTCAATACCATGCTTTGTGTCACTGATGTATGGAGGCCATGTTGAGCATATAAAAATCTACAGGTTATGTGAATTTTTCATTAAGTGATTCATCAAAATAAAATGACAGACACTATGGAATGATGCTAGCACAGAGTTTATTAAAATTGCTTTCTTCCAGAGACATATCTCATAAGTGAGCAGAAAGAAGAAAATAGCACATAAGAATCTGGGATTGGCTCAGAGGAAAATACAGTTGAGAAGATAACAAGTTAATATAAGATTCATTTTGGGGGTAGTGTTTTCTTAGGTTATTTGGTAGGAGGTATAAAGATCCTAGCTCAGATTTTAAACTAGTACAAGACCTTCACATTAGCACCTCATGAAGATAGCAGAAGATCCATAATCTCTGGAGATAAGGAGAGAGACAGGCTGAGGGACACCACCCTTCATGAAAGCATTCGCCACACTTGGGTTGGAATTTACATTCCTCAGGTTTCCTGGTGAGAACTTGAAGGGGGTCTGCAAATTTTAATATGTGACTCTTGCATCTAGGGCATGTCAGTTCTCCCCAGAGCATGGTTGTGCAGATGCTTCTTAGGGGAGCTCCTCAGCAGCAGCAAGGCTGGCAGCAGGGTGTGCTGCAACAGATGTTCACACAGGCTGGCTTGCAGCAGGTGTTTTCACAGCAGGTTCTTTCACAGCAGTTGGCCATCCAGCAGCAGGGCATGCAGCAGAGTATGCTGCAGCAACATGGGGGGCAGCAAGGCTGACAGCAGATGGACTCAGGGCAGCTGGATTCACAGCATGTAGGTTGGCAGCAGAGCTGGAGAAAGCATGGCTGGCAGCAGGAGGGCACACAGCAGCAGGGCTGGCAACAGCAGGGTTGGCAGCAGGGTGTGCTGCAGCAGATGTTCACACAGGTTGGCTTGCAACAGGTGGTCTTGCAGCAGGTGTTTTCACAGCAGGTGCTTTCACAGCAGGTGGGCACACAGCAGCAGGGCTGGCAGCAGGTGGGCATGCAGCAGCAGGGCTGGCAGTAGCAGGGCTGGCAGCAGGGTATGCTGCAGCAACTTGGGGGACAGCAAGGCTGGCAGAAGATGGACTCGGGGCATCTGGGTTCACAGCAGCAGGGCTGGCAGTAGGTTGTCTTGCAGCAGGTGGTTTTGCAGCAGCAGAGGGCCATGGTAGCAGGTGTGGAGGGTTTTACTCTGTTCACAGGTGAGTTTTCAACAATGTAGCAAGTTCTTCCAGCCATGCCCTTTTATACTATGGTCCTCCAATTCTTGAGCCAATCAGAGAGACTCTTCCTCTTTGTTCACCATTTCCATATTTAATTTGTGTTCATGGAGAAGGACATTCTCATGTAATGCTCTGAATCATTTGGAAGCATCCTTTTCTTATTTGGAGATAGCTTACCTGAACTCTTTCCAAGAACTCAGGCGCTCATGCCGTCAGCTTTGTTGCAGCTCTAGTCGTCATCTGGTCTTTGGTAGCTCCTGCTCTATGGGAAGGTCAAGATTCCTTCGTTCTTACAACTTTCTCCTGCCATCTGTGCTTAGATTTATAAATGTCTCTAGGCACGAGTGTGCTGTGTTCACTATGGTGGACTGAACACCCGGTTCCTTGTCTGTTTGCCCCCTAAGCCCAATTCCAAACTGTCCCAGATGTGTGTCAATATCTGTATAAATTCCTATCCCTGCGTACCTGGGGCTCATTAAACGTGGTTTGAGATAAGCGGGTCTGGAATGGTGTTTTTCATGGCAGTGTAGAACCAGCACTGGTTGCTATAAAAAGAGGCAGCGCATTAGGAGTAAGAAGGCACCAGTGGAGTGTGGACGACCATCAGTCTCCACTTAGAAGCTCATGGGGGAGGGAGTCCTTGCATCCAGACAAAGGAGGGTGAGCAGGTGACTCCAGTGCACACCTGGCTGTCAGCAGGGCCAGTGACCTTAGGCTGGTGATCTCCTGATTCCCTCGTTTGCTTTGTTCTCTCTAATTTTATCTCCATCCCTATCTGTCTGGTCTTTCTCCTCCATTGTCTTCTCTACTATGCCTGTTTCTTTCCATTTAGTGACAGAATTATGATTATTTGACGTGTACCTAATTTATTACCAAATTTATCTATGGGGAACAAGATGTGTATCTCTGTCTTTCTTCCTCTATCTCCCTCGCTCTAGTCTACTATTTACTAAAAATATATAGATAATTAATTTCCCATTTGAGAGAACAAAATGTGAACAGAGCTATAGCATTATTAAAGAAATGGAAACTATCTTTGGTCCTTTCAAACCATTTAATGTCACTCATCCTCAAAAGCTGATTCTCACTGTCCTAGAGGATCAGTCTTCCAGCCTTAGCCTCACTTTGAATGTCTTTGTGAATCAAAACAGTCTGTGTCCTTGATCATAGGATGACTGTGACAACCCTCTCTATCCTGACCCCAGTTTGTTCATTCCTATGTTTGTGTAATGTTCCATTACATGAATTTGACACTGCTCACTGATTGGAATTTGATTATGAGAAACCAGGTTGTTTACAGTTTGGGACTATTCAAAACATTGGTTCTATAGTTGTTTCTGTTATAAACACAAAGGCTGTACATAGTCTTCTGGGTACCTGAAGATTTCTTTTCATGAGACATTGGTACTTTCCTTCGTAGGAGACTAGTCCTTCTTTTACTAGATTTATCCTTGAAGAGTTTCTTTGATTGTACCATATGTTTGTTTGTTTGCTTTTTTTTTCTGAGACAGGTTTTTTCTGTGTAGTCCTGACTGTTCTGGAACTCACTCTGTTTATCAGGCTGGCCTTGAACTCCCAGAGAACCATCTGCCTCTGCCTCCCTAGTGCTAGGAGGTATGTGCTACCATTGCTTGGATGAACTATATGGGTTTTAATTTAAAGATTCCATTTTTGTGTCTTATGACATACAGAATTTGATTGGTTTGCATTAGCTTGCACTGATTTTACAAAACAGTGCATTTGATCACGACATTGTGGTGAATGCATGTAACGCAGTTTGATCAAAGTCACTCACTGTCACCCTCTCTGATGTCCCCTGCGGCCTCCTCCTGATTCTCCTTCTCTTCCCAAATTGTCCTATTGCTTCTTTCGTGTCCCCACCTCTCCTTATATGAGGGAAACATAACCTGTGTCTTTGAAATTCTACTTACTTCACTTATCAAGGTGATCTCCAAATTTCATCTGTTTTCTGGCCAGACATCATTCGTTCTTTCTCATACGCACTATATCTTATTCATGCATCCGTCCACTGACAGACAGGCAGGCTGGCTCTTTGTTGTATGTGGTAGTTCTAATTTTAGATTCTTTTAAAGATTCTACAAGCTAATATCCATACAGACTGTGCCAATTTCCATTCCCATTAACAGCGTGTAAAGGTTTCCTTCCCCTTGGATCCTCACCAGCACTTGTTTCTGTTGTTTTTCTTGATGAGGGGAGGGAGGCAGAATTTCAAGGAAGCTGTGATTTGTATTTCCTGGTGCCTAGTGGTGCTGACCATTTTTCTAATGTATTCCTTTAGTCATTTGTACTTTCTATATTTTAAAAAGTCTTCATGCAATTTGAACATTTAAGGAATGTATTACCTCTTTTTTATTTTAACTTTTAAATTCTCATATATTTATTTATAAAACTGCATGTGTATTACTCCTCTAGTGGATAATGGCATCATTCCTACTTGGATTTTTGTCTGTCCATGTGGTCACGTGTCTGACTCCTGCAAAAGATGAATTGGGGAAGTTGCTCTTCTACACAGCTGATCTTTTTCCTGCACTTAGATATAAATGTTATTGTGGGTTAACATGTTGCTATGGCACCCACAGTGATGAACTAAATGTTGGTTTCAAGCCTGAATCTCCATTAGTCCAAGATTCTGTCTTTGTAAGAGCCTCTCCTATCTTGTGTCTCTGTGAAGATAGGTTTATGTTTTGACAAAGGTAAGGAGAAGCAAGAAGTGATGGGCAAATCATTTTTCCATTCAACAGATGACAATTCTTTAAGGATAGGGGAGAGAGTGAGGATGTAAACAGTCTGTGCAGTGTTTTCCTTAAACTTTTTCAAAGGGCTGGTCACATCAGTATTTATGCCTTCCACCCTCATCTAAGGTGATTTCCGTCTGGGATAGATGCAGTCTAGGCCATGATGACATTGTTAGGGAGGAATCATACTAGGGGAATGTATTCCAAAGAGATGGTAATGAATCTGGGGGTAAATAGCAGGTTAGCATTGAACTGGTGTTGTCGGGGTTTTCTATCCTGCCTGGTTTCTGTCCTCCCACCAGGTCCCACAGTTGTTTAGCCCCAAAGAAATCACACAGAGGTCTATACTAATGATAAACTGATTGGCCCATTAGNTAGCTCAGGCTTCTTATTAGCTCTTATAACTTATATTAACCCATTATTCTTATCAACGTCAGCCATATGGCTCAGTACCTTTTTCAGCAGGGCAATCACCTCTTCATTCTTCTGTGGTTGGGACAGGACTAGGGAGGAATGGGCTTCCTCCTTTCCAGAATTTTCCTATTCTCCTTGACCCACCTCTACTTCCTGTTTGGTTGTCCTGCCTATACTTCCTGCCTGGCTACTGGCCAATCAGTGCTTATTTAAAACATAATTGACAGAATATAGACAATTGTCCCGCACCACACTGGAACCTGTTTTGTCTGTTTTCAGGCTGTGTAGGCAAGTGATAAGTCTGAAATAGAATTCTGTCAAAAAGATTTTTGTTAATGCTACCAGTAGCATTACTTTACTATTATACATCAGAAACACTACTATTGGGACTATGTGCTCAGTTGCCTAAAGACTGAAAATCAGTAGCTTAGATTATTCCTGGAGAGTTGGTCTCAACAGCGATGTACATAAGAGAAAAGCCTAATTTATGAGAAGAGCATGAAAGAATGAATGACTTCAAGATTAGTAGATTGTATAACACTATAATAGAGGACTTGAAATATAGATAAGTATCATTTAAAATATATTGGAGTAGTTCACCACAGATGTATGGAGATGGAGAGACACAGCTGTTCATATTGATGATACCTACCTGAGCACAAGACGGAGGAGGGACAACTTTGCTTGGCCTTTCAAATCACCAGAAAAGATTGAGGAAATTGCTTACATATTATTTCCAATGGCTGACTTACACAGTCAGGTAATTCAACATTCCCTATGGAAGAATCTTCCATTTATATCTCTTAAAGGGCTTATAATTAGTATAAGTAGGCTCCATGAAGGGAATTTTTTCTGCCTTTTTCATATAAAGATATAATGAAAAATAATCTTTTAAGTAAATAACTATAGTGGCCATCCTGCAGGTAATATAGAAGTTAAAGGAATTTCAGACTGTAGATCTGTTACCATTCTCCATTTTCCAGATTTCTTTTTAACAACAAATACTGGAGAATTCCAAGGGCTCATTGCTTCTAAATGTGCTGAGCATTTAACTGCTCCTGCACAAGCTGTTCTAAGGCCTTCAGTTTCTCTGTTGTTAAAGGCATTGCACAACCCTTACAGGTCTGTCTATGTACCATTTTAAAGGTAGGGCTGTTGGTGCTTTTAAAAGATCAGCCGTTCTTGTGCCCTGTTCTTGTACAACCAGAATAGTTGGTGACTCTTCTTTGTAACACCTTCTAATATTTTCCCCAGAATCATATATTTGGTGTGGGAGGTCCTTCTGTCTATATGTTGCTTTTATTGGTTAATTAATAAAGGAACTGATTTGGGTCTATAGCAGAGCTATAGGGGAACAGAAGTAGGCAGGGAAAACTGAACAGAATGCTGGGAGGAAGAAGGCAGAGTCAGAGAGATGCCATGGAGCTGCCAGAGTCAGACACTGTTGTCAGGGTTTCTGCCCTGCCCAGTTCCTACAATGGTTAAGTCCCAAAGAAATCACAGTCTCCAGATGTAATCAATATTTGACTAACTGGGTAATCGAGTCCGTTCTCATTAACTCTTATAACTTATATAGCCCATTATTAGCCATTATTCTTATCTGTGTTAGTGACATGGCTTGGTACCTTATTCAGTGGGGCAGTCACATCTTGCTTCTTCTGTGATTGGGCAGGACTGCCAAGGAATGGGTTTTCTCCTTCTTAGAATTCTGCTGTTTTCATTGACCCACCTCTACTTCCTATCTGGTTGTCCTGCCTGTACTTCCTGCCTGGATATTGGCCAATCAGCATTTATTTAAAATATAATTGACAGAATATAGACCATGGTCTCACACCAAGACATGCTAAAACTTTGCTGGTAAGCCACTGCCATGTGGCGATACACAGATTACTGGAGATGGGTTAAACTAATATGTAAGAGTTTGCCAATAAGAAGCTAGAGCTAATAGGTCAAGCAGTGAATACAGTTTTTGTGTAATTATTTTTGGTTTAAGCTAGCCCAGTGGCCAGGAACTAACAAGCAGCCTCCTCTTCCAACATAAATTAATGTATGGTTTGTTTCTGATATTGGAAGAATGTTAATCTGAGTATTCCATTACTGTATCAAATCACATCCCTATAAGTTCATTGGTATGTTAGTTTTAATTTTCCTCTCTGATCTTCCAGCCCAATACATTTGACCCATTTCATGCTCTGTTTTACCTGAGATAAAGTTCCAATCCATAAAAGTTAGATTTACCACCTGAAGAGTCCAGTTTGGATGGCAAATTTCTGATGCATTTTTTGTGACATCCACACCTGTGTCTATAAGACCTTCAATGACAATATGATTTATTTGTATTTTTGATTTTGGTCTTTGTTCATTTATAGAAGTTTACCAAAATATTTGCATGATGGTTTTTCCTGAGATTTTTTTGTTTTCTCCTCTATAGTTGTTTTATCATCCAGAGCAGTATGGTTTCTTATTATAGGGATTAGTTTCTTTAATTGCTCTGGGAAGGACTTTCCTCTAAAGTTCTAAGAAATGACTGAACTGAATTTTGCATTGGGGCCTGTGAGTAGCCCCTGAAAGAGTTTCTCAACAGCAAAGTGTTACCTTGACTATCATTTGTTGACCTTCAGGCATTAGTTCAATGCCTGCCTTTGCCAAACCTTCTTCATAATCCAGAAGGGAGAGGCATTCTGCTTGATTTATACTTAGGAAAGAAACTGTTTTAAGGAGCACCCTGTTTAGAATCCCTTCTTGGGTAACTGTGTTTGCCACCATTGAAACACTTGACATTTTGATTATTCTTGCCTCTGGAAATCACCTCTCCTATCCATGCAACAGTATGGTCATGAGATTAAATATTGATTGTTTCTCAGATCCACTCTTCCAAGTGTACAGATCTTACCTTTAAATGCCTAAGTATCCTTTTACATCAAGAGTTAGCATTTTTATAAGCTAGAGATTCAATCATCATTTGTCTAGTTTCTGAATCTGGCATCATTCAATTACTGCTGAAGTCAGTCTTTGCATGAAACCTGTGAAAGTTTTATTTGAGCCCTGTGTAACCTCAGCAAAGACTCAGTCTCTTACTTCTCTAATTCTGTCCCAAGCACTCAAAGCCTCTATGTGGCATAAATCAAGAGCATGGTCATCATATAGAGACTGCCTTTGTGTATAAGCATGTAATTGCTCTCTCCAAGCAGTTGGTCTTGGGAGATTTTCATACATCTAGCCCTTCCTTCTTTGTTGTTCAATGGTCTTAACCTCTCCTTTGAATCAGGTCATCCATGTAATTGAGGACCAGACTCCATGACCACTTTAACTAAATCTCTCTAGTCTCCAAGGATAATTAATTCTATTACAAGTTGGCTACAAGTTTAACATCTGTTTCAGAAAAGATGAATGCAGGCCTTATGAGACTATCACTTCCTTGAATCTCCTTAAAACTAACATCTCCACAGGGGTCCATTTAATTCTTGCACAGCCTTGGGTCTATTTGTCATCTGGCAGTTCCTGTAAGGTGACTGAATAAATTAGAATTGGTTGTTTGAAAACATTAGACTGCTACTCTCTAATCCAATAATGCAATGCTGAAATTGGTTCGTCATTAAATTCCTCTGTCTGTATCTGAATATCTCTATGATCTGTTTTAAGTTTTTCTAAAACTTGTATCTTAGCACTCATACTAACCAGCTTTTTTTGTGAAAAACCAAAAAATGATTAAACTTATAATGTTGAGAATTTTCATTACATAAGTCCCATCTAAATTATTTATCCTCCCATTCAATTGTTCCATTTTGAGACTGTCCGATGCATTATCATACAGAGACCCAAATCCTTCTATGGTAATATTGTTTCCTATTTTTTAATGTGGGGGAAACGCTATCTTTTAACTAATTCCTCCCTTTAAAAAAATCCCAATTGTGAACTGTGAGGAACAGTGCCTTTGAGCAGAGAACACAGTCAGTGAACAGCTTGGCCGAAAAAAGCTGCAGCTTCTAGCACAGAGCCCTGAACTGCAAGCAGCGTCCCAAGGAGAGGCAGCGTAGGGAAAGCCTGCAGCCCACAGTGGAGAGAGAGAGGGAGAAAGTTGAGTTTTTGAAAAACTCACAAGGAATATTTTGCAAAAAGCACGTGCGGCCGTGAGGAGGGGGCCGTTTGAAGGCATAGCTGGCAGGTCTAGGGCAGGTAGGTCCTGTGGTGTTTGGAGCCCAGTTGCTTCTGAGGTTTGGGTGGCAGCTGGAGCCTGTTCGAGATGAGGCTACAACAGGAAAATCCCAAACTCGCTCAAAGGCTAGGAGTAAAAAGAGAAGAAAGCATAGCTGGATGGGGCAGCAGCCTCACATGCAGCTCCGGAGGGAAC
>LOEQ01006783.1:65746-78785 GCA_001685075.1 Bramus lutescens | reverse complement strand
TGTGGCTAACATAGATAAGAATAATGGGTTAATATAAATTATAAGAGCTAATACAAAGCCTGAGCTAATGGGCCAATCAGTTTATCATTAGTATAGACCTTTCTTTGTGTGATTTCTTTGGGGCTTATCGGCTGAGGGAACCAGGTAGGACAGAAACCCCAACAAGCCAGCCACCATGTTACAGAGAAGGAACCACACAATGCTGAGATGTTATACATAAGGATGTTACATAAAAAGACAGCTTGTAGTTGGGGTCAATCATGGCAAACATCCTAGACAACCACCCCAAGCCTTAGCTATGACAACTTCGAAGTTACAGTTACTGACAGTCTCTAGTCACTAAAGTAGCAGGTCTGTGCCCATACCCTTAATAAACCAGAAATATGACAACACAACAGTATAAAGAGTGACAAGAGCTTTCATGTTCTAAAAATGTTCATACATATCATGTCATTTCTTATAACTTCCCTATAGGAAAATGTTTTAGCATTTATTGGAGAGTAGTTATTAATTTTAGTGATGAGGACTCTATGTGTAGTTCAAATTCCTACTATTTAAGAACATAATAAACAAAATAGTCAAAAACTTCTCATAGGAGATTTAAAAGCACAGCCACAGAAAGTAAATCTGAGTTACAGGACAGCGGAAGACGTACAGGCGCCCCCCAGCAGGTCATAGACAAGCATGAATTATTAAAAAGAAAATCCAACTGGATTTTCACTGAAAAATTAAGAAAGGGACATGGTGCTGGATATAAAGACTGGGGCAGGGACATAGCAAGTTTGAGGCTAGCCTGGGCTAGCTGAGAAATCTTTGACTCAAAATAAAAAGAATTTTTAAAAGTAAAATGAATTGGCCTGACAGATCAAGGATGATTCAAGCCCACCTGAGACAATGCGTTTATGCTCGCAGTACATAAATTATTACAAACAGAGAAGAAACAAGTCTGGTGTTAAATGAGCAGAAGGCTTGGGAAATTACTTGGTGAGAGGCGATGCAAATGGCTGATAGAAATATAGGGGAAAAATTAGTCTCACTCTCTTCAAGAAAATGCAAACTAAAACCACAGTGGATACCAGTACAATCCTTCGAGAATGGTAAAATTTCCAAGCATTTTCATCACCCAGCATCTCAAGTCCTCACAGGTAGCTGTGAGAAATGAACACAATTGTTCACCAGAAGAAAAGTTCAAGAATATTTTTCTTAGCTTTGTTTCCAATACCTAAATTACAAAAAGGAAAAAAAACTCCAATGCCCACCAAACAGATAAATGAATCTCTAAATATTGAACTATACTAAAATGGGATCCCATACAGGAATAAAGAGAATGGAAAACTTTTGTATGAAACAAATGTTTTATTGGGCAAAATGGTCCTTATCAGAAAAGGAATTGTAGGGGCCCACCTGACGTGAGCAAGTCATATTGTTTGTAACTACTGGTAGCTCTTCTGGTGACCCTGTTTTCAATCCAAACACTGTGGCTAAACTAGTCATTAGAACATGTGCTAGTCACTGGTACCCAAAGTAGTTTAAAGCAGCATTTCTGAGGCTGGGGGAAGTATGTTCAGCAGTTAACAGCTTGATCTTTATTTGCGAAGTACCTGGGTTCAGTGCCCGGCAACTACCTAGTGGCTCACAGTCATCCATGACTCTAGTTCCAAGGACTCAGAAACCTTCTTGCAACTTCCCTGGGCACCGGGCACACAAGTGGTGAACAGGCAGACAAATGAGAAACACATTCATACTCAAAACCAAATTGCTAAAAGAATTTAAAGACGAGTGGCATTTTATGTTAGAACTTTCGAGAAAGACCAGGCTTAATTAATTTTCTGGGTCCTACTTCAGTGACCGGAACAAGAATAATGACTGCTTGTGTGGAGAGAATGAAAGGAGGGAGGTGCCGGACGATGCTGGGGATGTTCTGTGTCTTATTTGGAGGTAATCACACAGTCCCATAGACTTTAGATTAGTGCAACACACACTCCAACCTAACTCAGTTAAAAAGAAAACACAAGAGAAAGCACAGTCCACTATCAAAAAGCAGATTCAAAAATAATTCCATCAATAGCTTCAATTCCATCAATGGCTTCATTGTTTGTGGGATTTAAAACCACTGTTACTTAAAAATAAAGGTCTTTAGGGTTTTGTCTCATAATCCTTTACCTTATAAATGATAAACACCCAAATTCGTTTCTCACATAATTCATGAAAGGGTGGGGGTGAAGGGGACTCTTTCTTCTCCTTTGCCACCGATATGAGCATCTACCACCTGAAACAGCAGGTTTGCGTCCCACTGTAATTTCCTTTCCAGAATTTGATGTTAAGAAGATCTAAATGGGATAACCATAGCCATACTTTCCGTTACTTTCTACTGTGGAAGCAAAGGGAAACCCTTTTAAACCCCAGGCATGTGATATTTTATACTGGGTAAAATGTATCACCTTTGTAATCAAATTATTCGAGTGTATTATCTGACACCAGTCATACGTGAGACTGGAGACAACGAGACTCCAGATACGGTGAGATCACGTGAAGAAACACCGCAGGAGCTTACCTGCAAGGAATGGTATTTTCATTGTGCTGTTACTGGTCTAACTCTAGACAAGCAGTCGGGATATTACAGCCAGCGCTGAACTGATAACTTCACATACTGATGCTGCTCTTCGACTGGTCAGGACAGAGGAGGATAAGACAGCTTTCTTTTAAATTGACACCAGCTGCTTCTTAACAACCACCACATGCACTCTTATCCTGGTGACCAATCCAAGGAGGCCCTATAGACGCAGACATCTGGTGCCCATTTATAGTCATTTACACACAAAAACCGTTCTATCGAAAACAACTCATGCCTTGCCAACAATGAATGTGTACTTCCAGGAAAAATAAGCCCTTGCCTCCACCTTAGAATGGTTTCTGACCCCACGTCCCTCAGTCCTTAACGAAAAGAAACATGATTTTCACACCACGGTTCCCTTGGAGCACTTCATAAAGAGATCTTTCAGTGTGCATTCACTCCCCCGCACATGCTTCACCTGGAGACACATTTAAGGGGCAGAGGGCATTTGACTTGGGAGAACATTACAACCAAACCAGCTCCATCCACATTTTGAATGTGGGCTGATCTTAAAACGCAAACAATAACACTAATGTAAAGCAGGGTGTTTGCAGAAACGGATTGCTTGAGTTCAAAAGTTGGAAGGACTACTGAGCTCAAATCTTATTTCCATTGTGTTATGATTACCATTGATTATACAACAGGAGAGATCAGACTCAGAATCCAGGGCTAATGGTGGTCGTGGCATCAAACTCACGCCTCGTTTTTGTGTAAAATGAGAAGAAACCTGGAAGGGATGAAAGTCTAGTTCTGAGTGTTGATTATTTGGATTCACTCAAGGAAAGCCAACAATTCAATGAAAACAAATACGATGTGAGAACCACATTTCATGGCCACTTCTGAATCCTCAATCAATGTTGAGAAGACTGTTGAAAACCAAAAAGCACATCACCTTGCATTCACTAGTGGGGTAGAAATTTCTGTTTCATCTCTGTTCCTACTGTTAAAATGTTAAACGCACTCTACCAGGGAATTATCCTCAAAAAAAGAAAAGCTAAATCCAGGCTGTAAATACTGTACACATCAAGCCATTGATGTCTTCATGCATCTCATTCTATACTGACTTTAGAGTCAGCGTGGGTTTAGGGCTGTTAAAAACCTAACAAGTTCTGGAGACTAGACTGTGTGCAGCATTGCTCTAAAACCTGAGGACCCTCCACCTCTGTTGAACACAACAGGAAACTGATCATTCTGAGTCATGCAAGCAGAGTTGACCATCCCCACCCTCTCCGGCCAGGAAAAATTCTTTGAAGAAAAATTGCAAAAACGCATTTTCTAGTTCATCAGGGAGAGAATCTTGTGTTCCATTTCCATCTTGAGCTTGTCGTGGCATTTTTAGTGTTATTTTCAAGAGTAATAAGGCCCATAAAATGTCAATCAAACCCACCACCAGCGGGAAATGTGTTGGAAGCTGTTACATAACCCGCATGCCGGTTTCAGCACAACACCGGTGGCACTTTCTTCCCTGTCAATACTGAATTCACGACTCTTGGAGCTCAGATTTCCTGTGCCTCTGGGGTGCCAAGGAAACCAGGATGATGGCATTGTGATCTGCTTGAGTCAAAACCCACAGTCCTATTGCCTAATAGAATGAGTCACCCCACTCTCCCAGGTCTCCTTCCCCTGAGTAATAGAATATTGGGAGGAGGTGGAGGAGAGGGCAGAAGAGGGCAATGCTCGCAGCTGCAGGAGACACTAGAGCCGCCCTCAGCCACTGCAGCAATCAATTTCTCACCGACACCCACTCTCAGATGGAAGCCTGAATGCTGAAGTACTTACTGCACACAGCCTGACCTCATTTACTAGGGGCCTAGATGTCCACTATTCTCTTCACTGAGATTACTTGGGCAAAAATATGTGATGTAAAATTTTCAATTTATTTTAAATTTAAACTAGCTATCATATATATATAGTCTTTGCTTCAAGTCTTCTCACACTAGCTATAAATTCAAGATGGAAGGCATGTATTGGACCAGGGTGTTGATCACCTTCTAATGTATTTGTCCAAAGCATACACTCCAACCAAGGAGAATTATGCAAGCTTGGGAAACAGAGCATAGTAATTTTCCTTAGAGTTTTAATTCCCAACTCCATTTAGTAGTTTTATAGCTATGTAGCTTGAATGTGTTCCTGTAGTAGGTAATAATCTAGAAAGATAAAGAAAGCAGGGATGGAGAAGATGGGTCCACTGATAAAGTGCTCGGTATGCAAACATCACAACTCAGTTTTAATTCTGGGGACCCAAGATAGGAGAGAATCAACTCCCAAAAGTTGTTCCCTGACCTCCATATATATGCTGTGGCACACGTGAACCTGCATACACACACGCGTGTGCCCGCAAAGGCACGCACATGTGCCCCCCCACAATAATAATGATAATAATAATGATGATGAAGAAATGAAAAATTAATTCTGCAGAAGCAATACTACTGATGAGAATGGAGGAGCCAAGGAGAGGATTTGGAGGAAGAGGAAATGGTAGAGGAAAGAAATCAGAAAAAGAGGGGAAGGAAAGTGCAGAGCACTGAAGGAAGAGAAAGGAGGAAGAAAGGAAAGATTGGTATCACAGCTTGTGTTGGCTTGATATTCCTAGGCACGTTAAAGCAAAACCTCAACATCCTCGAGCATGCCAATAAGCCACACAGAACTTCAGTTAGAAAGCATCTCAGAACCTCATGAAAGTTCATAAAAAGCCTTTAGTAAATGGCCATGTCTAGCTGTCACATAGTTTCATGGGTGTTTAGAATAAAATTCTATGCCCATATCCTTGACCCAGCCTGGTACTCCAGTCACAGTATTTTCTCGGTCCTTTGAAGTGTCCTTCAATTTTTCCTTTAAAATAAATTGTATTTGACTATGTTACAAAGAAACGAGAGCATTGAAATGAATGCAGAAGGTGCAGACACAAACTGGACAAGTACATGTGGGGATTACACCACTCACACACCCCGCATTACACTGATACAAGATGCCAGAGACCAGGGTTTCTTGTACTTACTGAACCTGCGACCTCCTCTCAGTGGAGAAAGTTTTATGTGACCCTGGGCAGTTGGTCACACATGAAACAGGTATGCAATCGGACATTTCCTGACCACAATTCATAAAGAAATAATAATTCTTTGGTCCACATATCCGTTTTCACATTTTTTTTACAGAAAATAAGCCCTGTATGCTAACCACTTGGAAGTACTTATCTATTTTGTGATAAACACACCTTGACTAATTACCTGATGCTGCAGGATACTGAGTACACTTACCATTTTTCAGAGTTCACTGATTTTGATTTTATAATCTTCAATCAAAGCTAGGAATACCACTTCACATAAATGTGACAAAATGGCAGAGATATGTTCTTGGCCATTTCAGAAGTTGTTGGGAACCCTGTCCTAATCAAAAAAACAAAATTTCATTTATTGATTTCTTTAATAGGTTTATTTTTTTCAATGTGCCTTACCCACTCCGAGGAGTGGATGGGGGTAAGGGGAGAAGGTAGAGGGAATGGGAGGAGGGGAGGGAGTGGGAACTGGGATTGGTATGCAAAATGAAAAAAAAAGATTGTTTTATTTTAAAAAATAAAGTGAAATAAAGAAAAAAGATTCATTTTTTAGTATTTTAAATTATGTGTGCGTCTGTGTGTCTCTGTGTGTATATGCCATATTTGTGTGGGAGCCCATTAGGGCCAAAGACCTGCTATGGGTGCTGGGTATCAAACTTGATTCTACAGGAAACAAAGTATTAATCACTCTTTATCACCAATACATCTCTCCCAACATGAGGATATTTTTCATGAAACTCAAGTCAGTAACCCAGACAGTAACGTTTAAAAACAAGTACTCAAACACCATATAATCCAAAAACATATCAATTTGATACTCATTTGGGATTAATAGTAGGAAAACCCTGAAAGTAGTTGTTTTCTGTTATTAAATCATTATGTTTTCCCAAGACTGGAAAACTTTGCATATACTATAAGAAATACCTTGCAAAGTACAGCCTAGGGTGATCTTGAATCCAAGTTGCCATGGTTCAGGCTGTGTTCTTGCATGGTTGGCATGGCCAACTCTAGAACCAAGGCTGTAGCACAATCCCATATGTAGCATGGTAAAAGCTTCAAGAAACCCATTGATCTATTATTGTTTGTTTAATTGAGAATTAATTTGTATTCACCACAATTAGAATCGTTACTACTGTTGCCAAATTTTGTACAACATCCACATCCATTTATGAAAACTGGTAATACTTTGGAGACCCACAGTTAAAAAAGCTATACTACAGACCCTAAAGTATGTCATTATTATATATGGCACTAAGAAATGAATATGTTAGCACTTACTAATCTAAAGTATAACATTAGTTATAAGATATGTCCCAAGTTCAAACCTATTAAGAATTTCAGCCATTAAAGGCATAACAAAGCCAAATTCAGTAGAATTAAACAATGTGAATAGTGTACTTCTAAGATTTTGGAGCTAATAAAGACCCTGAGATAGCAAGAATCTGATGGAGGAGGATACAAAGCAGGGTCCTAAATTATATGAGAGATTTGCGATGAGCTCTAACACCCAAAAAAAAAATTGGCAAAATCTGAATAATAGGTTTAGTTCAGTTCATGAAATTGTGTAAATGTTACTTTTAATGGACTTGACCTATAGCTTTCTAAAATACTAAAATTAGGAAGTATGAGTTCAAAGGACTGTATTAAAATATTTTAAAATTATTTCTCAAATTCCAATGACTCTTGAAATGAGAAAGTATATGTATTTTAAAACTATTTAATTTAGAAACAGTAATGTGAAACCAAATAATATTATTATATTATAACTTGTTCATTACTGGATTATTGGAACAGCTCCACATGATAGTAAGTGTCCTAAACTGAATGTCTGAAATGTGCTTCTATTTTTTTTAATTTATTTCTTACATTTTAATCTTATGCATATGAGTGTTTGTCTGTGTGTATGTGTATGCGCCACATGCCTAATACTTACCCACAGAGGCCAAAAGAGGGCTTTGAATCCCCTGGAACTAGAGTTAACAGACAGTTATGAGCTGACATGCAGTTTCTGGGAATTAAACCTGAGTCCAAGTGCTCTTACCTGCTCAGTCATCTCTGTGGCCTTAGAGTTAAAACTGGGTTAACCATCAAATTTGTAGGATTACAGTGATATTAATGACCAGTGGTTGTTAACTCCGTTTTTTGTTGTTGTTGTTGTTGTTTGTAGTAGTGTTTGTGTGTTTCCTTTCTTTGAGTTGTGCTGGTGAGGGGTCGCTAGATGTCTGAGTTCAAAAATTTTTTGTAGGATTAGGACATAGTTTATAACCCCTCAAATGAGTCACTCTAGATCTTTAAATGTTTAGTGTGCAACATCAACTTTTGGTTGAGTAATTTAAGGGACATTTAAATGTCTGTATTAAGTCATCAGAATATATCCAACTGACTCCTTTGCCTAACATCAGCAAAATGCCAAAGATGCTAATATGCTTTGGAAGGTTGCATATATGCTGAGAGAGAGAGAGGGGGGCACACAGACACAGAGATAGAGACAGATTGAGAATATGAGAACAAATCATAAATACAGATACATTTCTATATTTAATGAGTATGGAATAAGCTACACCATAGAGAAAGCCGTGACTAATCTGTGCTCATAGAGTGCATAATTTATCGTTAGCACATAAAGATGCCAGGTGTTATTAGTGTAAAATGAAACTCAGCAGTTTTTAGCAAGACTGGTGCTGCTCTAAACCACTGTGTGAAAAGGAATCAAGGGGGCAGAAATGGGGGTGGATATACACATTAAATTAGCTGTTCACCCTTGCCAAAGCCTCAATTTCTATCCTTCCGAAAGTCTGTATTCATTGAAGATAAGTTGCTAAAATAATGTGCAGGTAGTAATACAGAAAGAGGCCACCCTTTAAGGGTTAGAAAGTCTCATATATATGATGCTTTTCTATATTCTATGTCAAATTCTACTCCTAGAAATAATGAGACCAGGAGTGTGTTCTTTTCCTGAATTTAGCAAAGGGGATATAATGAGAGGACTTTTTAAGTGTCATGGTGGGAGCGAGGCTAAGAATTTACTTTTCTAATAACAGTCTTTTTGAAAAAGGCATACAATGTGTAGATGAATTGCAACACATTAATTCTCCATATTAGAAAATAAAGGAAACTCTCTTTGCCATTATCATTCAGAGCACAGGCATGCTTCCAAAGCTGGCCAGGCAAGGGGATTTAGCAGAAAACACTGGCGTTATGCTTCAAAGCCGGACACACAGTACAAAGTTCTCTCCCTCGCAAGTCCATGATAGAAAGGGAACCTGCAGTTGAAGAACAGTGAGTTTTCACTTTCTCTCCCAGTGCTGTGACCAAGCACTCAGCAGATGGGTAAACTCTGTGATGCTCATTTTCACTGATGCTGAATAGGAAGACATTAGGGAAGCGTGAGAACTGGCCCAGGAGAGGAAAAGGTGAGTCCCAGGGAAGGGTGGGGAGAGAGACCCAGAGGGCTACTGAGGGATGGACTGATGTGCAAACTGAGCTGGTTGACTGAACTCGGGAGAATGAAGAAAGCATTGAGGACCATTGTCTTTTGCTCTCTTCTGGGATTAACTTGCTCTGTCTCTTTGGAAGGAAACTCCACCTGGAGACACTCCCTTGGGTGGGAACAGGAAGGGTTCTCATGAGTAACCCAATGAGACATGATTTCTGAGTCCTTCCCTCTGGAGGTGGAGCTGTCACAGTGTCTAGACTAGTCAAGCAAGGCCTAAGGCTACTACTTTTGTGAATCAGTGAATGCAAAGCGACTTTCTCCATGACTGGCATTTTAGAGGCCAGACAAAGAGCTGGAGGCTCTTGATTAATTGGGAAATCTCACTAGTGAGTTATCCATCCTACCAACCCAACCCAGGAAAGAGGATTAGAAGGAAGATTCTGTGCCTCGCAAGATGGCTCATTGGGTAGAGACATTAACAGCAGGTTTACTAGCCTGAGTTTGATCTCCAGATTACACAGGGTGGCAGGAAAGGACTAACTCATGAGAGATGTTCTCTGATCTCCGCATGTCTGATATGGGACACACACAGATAGACAGACATACACACATGCATGTCCACATGCACACACTCATAAAGACACACACACAGAGTAAAAACACTTTTTAAAGAGGATTCTTATTGCTATGTATTGCCAAACAATACTGTTCTGCAGGACTCTGAGCTTCGTAACTCTGGGGGCACACTTCTTATCGCTTCTACAAGAATGAGGCCGCTGGAGTACCTATCTCTCTGTCATTCCCATCTAAGTCATTTTGTCCCCTTATATTCTTGTCTCCATGAGCTTGGTGGTGGTGTTGGTCTGCTGATATTTGGAGAGTGTAGGGAAAAGCAGAAACAAGGGGGGGGCAGGATCAGGGGGAGCCCAAACTCTGACCCACTTTTACCCTTGGAGCCCTGTTCATGTTGGGAACACCTATTTGGATAAACAAAGATCCCTTGGCGATAACTATCTAGCCCAACACCTACATAAACTCACCTCCAGATGCACGAAGCTTGAAACGAAGACGGCAACATTTTGCAATGGGTCTGAGGTGTGCCCTCTATATCAGTCATTTCAACAGCTTGGTAATTTGTTAGGCATGCCAATCTACAGGTCAGACCCCAAGCCTACCTAGTCTGTAAACTAAGAACAGGGCCCAAAGATCTTGGTGATTCAAAAATATGACCAAGTCCAAAAACAGCTGTTGTTTAGGCACGGAAAGTTAGTGGGGAAAGGTCACACAGGATAAATATATGAGATTTTTTTCAATGGTGTTAGAGAGAGTGCTTGCTGCTGAGGGATAAGGGTCTGGCCATAGGGATCATGCAAGAGTAGAAAGTGGATAATTAGTTGGCTTTCAAAGTCTCTAAGACAAATAAAGACAAAACTGGCTTGGACAGGACTGAGCTGCCAGGACTTGTTTAGGAAAGATAAGTCTTGGTTTACCTGTTTAGAATAAAGCAGCCTGTGCTGGCTCAACCCTTTGTTTTCTTGCTTATCTCTGAAGCAAGCAGAACAGGAAGATGAATTTTGAAAAGGGGTGGCAGGCATTGGAAGGGGGTCTCTTACCCATTCCTTTTTGTGTGCTTAAAATATAAATCACACTAAAAGCTATTCAATTTAGCCAATGTCAAATACTTCCATACTTAAAAACTATTTCCCCTTATTTGCAAGTAATCTCACTATATTTCTTATCGCATGTGTGTACAAACACATTTAAATCATATGAATCGTTGCATCATCTGTTCGCTGGCAGGACAGATACATAGAGGCTATATACATACATATTTGCAATATGTGAAAATAAGTGACTTATGCAACTCCTATTTCTAAAATACAATACTCAGATATCTAGTTAGTATCAACGCTACTTTATAGAATTCAGTTTGAAGGGAAAATGAGCAGTAGGCAAAAGTACATCGTGTCAGAATATGATTGGGGAAAATCCAAGGTAGAATGAAGTGAAAACTTTTGATTGGTGTTGGCAATGTCCTTCAGTAGAGGGGTGGGTAAGCCCTGGTGAACTTACAAGCTCTGACTCTGCCCAGCCGACGGCAGGCATTGCTACTAAGCAGCTGTGCTCCTCACTGCTGAGTACAGACTGAGTCTCACGGTTCCTTCTAGCAATGCTTGGCAGCTGCCACAGCTGCTCAGAGTTGCTCTTTTGCCACCTGTAATGGGCCTTGGAAGGTTAGAAGATTCTTCAGGAAGCCAGTTCCCCATGGTGTTTCAGATGTACCTGTCCTACTTACTATTCAGTATTAGAATCCAAGAAAAGGCCAGGAAATAATTTGATGAACTATGTGTTTTCTTTTCATCTCCTTCTCAGTACTATACAAACAGAATCCACTTCCAGTTTCAACAAATGGGTAGGAAAACCAATGTTTTCGAAGCTGTAAAAAAGCTAAACTAAGAACTTTGGGACAGCAAGCAGTGGTACATATACTGCTCATATAATTGCATCCCAAAATGTATATTTTTTTAGTGGCATGGGGTATTTTTCCACATTTTTAAAACGTATTTTCCATGATTGTTGCAGAAGAGTTCTTTACACTGTGTGAAATAAAAATGTGAATGGCCGATAGCTAAGCAGAAGAGAATAGGTGGGGCTTCTGGTGAGAGAGAGAACTCTGGGAAGAAGAGAGATGGAGAGATGCCAGGGAGATGTACAGCAGGTTGGATGTATGGTACAGAGGACAGGTAACTGAGCCACATGGCAGAGCATAGATCAAAAAGTTATTGGTTAATTAATTTATAGTAGCTAGTTGGGGACAAGCCTAAGCTAAAGGCCAAGCTTTCGTAATTAATAATAAGTCTCTGTATCATTATTTAGGGGCTGGTGATCTAAAGATAGCCTGACAAGAAAGCTTGTTACACATGGTCATACTATATCCTCTTATATAATGAAGACTATAACTTTATTTCAAACCTCTTAACTAGTGAATATTATTGTTTATAGGAAAGATAAGCAAAAATCAAAGACAAAATAAATTGGTTGAGGGAAAAATATTGATAAATAGTGAAGCACTCTGATAGAATGTCCATCTGGCATTGTATGTAATGTCATACATGCACTGATTGTATGTATGCCATACCTTGCTCACTTGCACTTCTTAGCCACTGCTGCCAAAAGAAGAGCATTCTCACAGCCCAGCAAAACAAGGCTGATGCTGCCACAGCCCAGCGACACAGTGCTGCTGCCGCCGCTTGTCCCCACATAACCAGAATATTCTCTTTACCCTCCAATAACTGTCTCATTCTAAAACTTCATGACTGAAGAGCAAGGAACTCATGAACATAGTTTAAACTTCAGAAGTCAAAAAAATTAGCCCTTATCTGAGCATAATCTTCCCTTAATATAGTTAAGACTTCCATCATAACTAACTACTGTCACCCCCGATTAACTCTTCAAGATAGTTTTTCAATTATCACTAGAGTTCAAACTACTAAAACATAGCAGTGCAAGGTGGCACGGTAATGGGACTGCTTCTGTGATGCTTAATTTTCTCTGACAACAAACAACAACAAAAATAACCCTACAGGAGAAAAAGAGTCGCTCTATTTTATCTTTGCTGCTTGTAATATGGTCCTTCCTCAGAGGTCTAATTTATTTGACATGTTTAGGGAATTCATTTTTATTACCCCATATCTGAATTATATTCATTTTTTGCTACTTCAGAATAATAGCAGGTTTCCATTTGTCAGAAGCATTTATCACTAAGAAGTGAGATTACATTGCTAGAGATGTCATAAGCAGCTCTTTGTCATACCTGCCTTGTGAAATAAACCTCAGTAAACCTCAAGGGTAAGCACTAGGTCAGAGGGCAAGAGAGCAAGGTTGCTCTCTCTCTCTCTCTCTCTCTCTCTCTCTCTCTCTCTCTCTCTCTCTC
>LOEQ01006783.1:14776-30944 GCA_001685075.1 Bramus lutescens | reverse complement strand
GGAGGGGGAGGGAGAGAGGCAGTTGTTACCTCTTCAGAAGAGGGACAGAAAGGGAGAGCGGGCTAGAGAGGAGGCTGGACATCTGCTTGCCTCAGCTGAAGGGGAGGTGGTGGGAGTGGATGGGACTTGTCTCTTAAAGGGACAGAGTACCCAGGTTGCAGACCAGGCCAGTAATAACGCCGCTGCCCTTCTATACTAGAACAAGAAGAGTCCTGGGGCCCAAGTCCAATCATTCCTCTGCTTATCTGAATTCACAGCCTTACTTTCTAAGCAACCTTAGTTGCTTTTTCTTTTTTGTAACTTTGAACATCTTCTTGGTGCCTTCTCATGAGCCTTGCATCATGCTTGCCTCTTCATAAAACCCAGGAGACCTCAGGCTATCCTTCGAAGCCCCACCCTGACCTTACTGCCAAATCCTTTCATAAACATCCTCATACTTTTGCCATCTTTCCCTTCCCACGCCATCATTTTCATCTCACCAGAATCTCTCTTCTGTCCTCACTGTTTCCCTGGGCTGGAATGACTGAGAGGCAAAGATTAGCCCTTCAGTTGTGAGTCGCTGCTATACAATGCTCTCCATCCGTCTTTCCTGAATTCATCTTTACTCTTGTTTTTCAAGACCCAACCTGATCCCACTCTTCTGCCACTTGCTGTCCCTTCTGTTTTGTGTTGTTTGTTTTCACTTGTTATTGTTGTTGCTGTTGTTTACTTGTTTGTTTGGTTTTTGCTTACTGCCCTATTTTGGTGCCAGTCTGTGTTTTGAAGTGTTTTTGTTGTTGTTGTTGTTTCCCCTCTGCCTATGCTGTTTTGATCTTCCTTAGGTTACCTGGTCCCTGTCACACAGGGAAAGTGGAAGGGTTTCCCTGGACAAAAATCAAAGGCCTACTCTGTCAAAGAGGCCTCAGTGCTGCTTCTAAGACATGCCCACCAGGAAGGTACTTGCAAGGAACCACAGACAACAGAACTTCTCCCTGGAGACACACACTGGAACAACTGGCTGCCTGCAGACAGCAGGGCTCTCAAAGAGTTAATGACGTTGAAGATGTATACCAAAATTGTGTCATAAGGAAACATTTTGTGCTTCCATATATGGAAGAATACAGACCCCCATGTCATACAAAAGCTAACCTCAGGCTCTGCAGGGAGAGGTTCTGGAGAGAATCAAAAATACACAATGGAGGGTGTGGTCAAATGGTCTCTCTCTCTCTCATACACACACACACACACACACACACACACACACATACACAAAACCAGCTGGGAGGTGATGGAAGAAATAAACACACTTAAAGAGGCATATAACAGTCATACTTTTTTTTTTCACTTATAAGCAATGCTACCATTTGCTTTTCAGTACCTTGAATACGATATGAAATAATTAAGTTGGGGAGACTCACCAAGACCCCACCCCTACCCTACTTTCCTCCAATATTTATTTTCTTCCTTAGAAACAGAATCATTACGTCTTAGGTGGATTCACAGCTGTTTGTGAGAAAAGGATGCTGTTCCATGCAGTGTGGGCATGTAACTGCCTTTCAGAATTTAAAAAGCAGTGGTGTGTGCAGAGGGCTTTACATTTTAAGTGTCTTTGTCCATATCGTGATGTTTTAAAACCTATAAGTCCAAAGAATCAAGGCAAACAGCATGTGTCCCTTGCCTTCTCAATTTACAGTATTTTAGCATCTTTGTTTTATGGAAGGTATATCATTTGTCCACTTAGGAGATCCACTTACCTACTTTTAATCTGTTTAAAAGTCATGAACATGAGTGACATTCAGCCCCGAGATGTTTCCAGCAACCACACCATGAAGAGATCTTTACTGGCTCCCTAATGAATAAGGAGAGGGGCAGAAATCCAAGCAGCTTAGCTCATACTGATAGTCACATCTCTCCAAAGCTGCCCATGTTTACAAACTATGAATTTCTTGTCCTTTGGCCTCATTCCACCTCGCCCAAGCCTTTTTGAGCTTCGGGGTCAGACAGCACCATCAATTTGATTAGCATCCAGCATCCTCTGGCTATGGTCACTGTATCACTGATTGTGCCATTTGTCTCCCCACTAGAAAGAATTAGGGAACTCAGCCCTATGGGAAGAACAGCCATGTGAACTGTGTAGCTGCTTTTAGTTGCTTTTCTTCACTTTTTGCTGGAAGGCAGAATGGGAACTGCAGGGTAAGGCTTATCATCAGAGAAAACACTGCCTCTTGCATTTTTCACTCAGAATATCTCCATGGAAATACAGTCATTCTAAAAAGCACTCCCATTCCTCCTGATGAATTTGAAATAATTTGAGGAATTCTTAAATATGTAGCTCCATTTTTTTCATCCTTCATTAAAATAAGTGTTTATATATGAGACCTATGCATCATCTTTCTGTAGGCTGTCACACACCAGGGACTTTGCCCATCCTCCCTCTGATGGACAGCTACACTAAGGCTGCTCCATCGCATTTCATCAAGAGCAACGACTCTCGGGCCGGCCACCTTAATGTCACGGCTTGGAGGCTCCTAAAGCAATTGGTTTTGTAATTTATTTTGCGAACCGTGCTATGGACATAAAACTTAGAAAAGTGAAGCTCAAGTTCCAATCTAAAGATCTGAAAAGAACATTTTCAATCTGTTGGTGCAGACTGTTCTCCATCAGCCAAGCTGTCAGCAGTTACCCTTGGCACTGGGCAGCCTCACACAGCCAGGCACAGCCGCTCCTCTGGATGCCATGGCAAGCAGAGTGCAGAGATTACCACATTATCATCTCCCGACTGAAGCCAGAGTTCCATTTAACAAGCTGACAAGAGCACCAGGACTACAAAATAACAAGCAGAAACACGGTGTGGTATTTGTCAAAGATAAAGGGCTGAGGTTCAGCTTAATGCTTCTCAGAGGTTTGGGAAGACATTCAAATCATCTGCCCAAATGTTTTCAGTGCCTTGACGTTTTTCCCACATTGCTCTTATTTGGGGTTTCCATTTTGATACAGGAGGCTTTGGCTGGCAGCACTCCTTTGAAGAAACTAGAACTGTCCTTACACTCTGCTGATTTCTTCTAACACATTTTATGTTTCTACAACTGCAGTTAACTTAAAAGACCATGGCTACATTCAATTCTATGTTATCATTAAGCTTTTCTGGAGCTATAAATTTCATATGAACACACATTTTACATGCTGAAGGCTCATGGCATCTTATGTAGCCTCTTTTCTTCACAGCTTTAAAGAAAGCATTGAGAGGGTTTGATTTTTAAAATGTAGAATCAGGGTTAGAGCTAGGGGAAAAATACAGTGTTTAAATTATAATACATCCCTGTGCACTGCATTGTTTTTATTGCACGAAATGATATTTTTAAAAAGATCAGTTATCCATTGGTATTTGAGACTCAGTCTCCCGAGAGTCTGTCTATCACGTGTACACATAAATTTTGACCAAAAAATATTCTTTCTATTTTCTTCTGAATGTCAAAACCAGAAAATACAACATGAAATATGACAGATACCAGGAGAATTAATTTTTGGATGAGTTCACCAGTTTATTCAACAACACTTGAAGAGAAGCAACATATATTAATATCCAAATATTAATATACACCCTTTTATTTTTATATAAACTACTATGAAATAAGACTATAAATCATCTATCTAAAATCCTTTCAATATTGCAAGGTAAGGATGGGTCTCTGTTGCTCTTTCATGGCCTGGGGATCACACTGCAGGAGGTAACTGCACAAAGGTCAAGTCTCATTCCTGCCACACCACTTTATATCCCATGTCCTCACCTCTCTCATCTAGATC
This sequence comes from Bramus lutescens, assembly GCA_001685075.1. Taxonomy (NCBI): domain Eukaryota; kingdom Metazoa; phylum Chordata; class Mammalia; order Rodentia; family Cricetidae; genus Bramus; species Bramus lutescens. The sequence goes on along the minus strand of LOEQ01006783.1, from coordinate 27,161 downwards.
TTTATCCAACTTGTTCACAGAGAGATCATTTTCTTTGGCTACCACAGTGTGTAATTTCATCCTGTGTTTTGAATTTTGAAAACATTGGCCTAAATAAGCTTAAATGTATGTTAGCATCACACACTCAAGATTCCGGGGAAATTGTTTGACACAGACTGTGGGCGGTATGCCCTATGACAGCTTAATAGAATCTTCAAGTCCAGATCAGGAATGAAATGCTCCAACTGTGATAAGTTATAATAGAAAATCCCCCACGTGTTTCCACTGAGTAGGGAGCTGAAAACACAACAGTCTTTTACTATTTTAGCTACCAAGAGTGGGGGTTTTGGTGCTAAAGCCAAGATACCAAGAAAAAAATGTGATTGAAGAATTTTCATTCAGAAACATCACTTGTATGAGAAAAGCCACTGATTACTTAGAATATAAGCTATTACAACCAAATAAAAAAATTATTCAGGCACAATTTTCAGGTGGCTAATGTACCCATCCAGAAAGCAAGCTGATCAAGTTGTGGCCAATGTCTGATTAGAACTAGCTCTGACACAAACTGTATACTGTCCCATCAAGAACCGTATGATTCAATTACATTCTTTATATTCTAAATAAACATAAAGAACCTAACAATAATACCATTGATTAAGAATTGTTATTGGGCAAGAAGAAAAGTACCCAGGGTAAATAACTTTATATGGAAATATTATAGAGAGTACGAAAACTTCTGAGACACAAAGTATTGTCTACACAATACCTTGTTATTGTTATTTCTTTAACAATTTTAACAAGAAACTGTTATTCCTTTAAGCTTTGTAATAAACATAGTAACGAGGTTGGTCTGAAGTAGATAATGAGTTATCTCTTTTGATTATTTACAGTCATTTACTAAATGACTATAGTAAATGTTTGTTCATAGACTAAGCAAGACATGAATACAATTGAAAAGAATAGGGAGAAGAACATAATGTCAGCGGTTTTACCTCAATTCTATCTTAGTGTTTAGTGAATAATAGAACATTTAATCTTAGGGGCAACATACACTTTACACTTGCATGCATATACTAATACACACACACACGCACACACACACACACACACCACCTTTGCTCTTATAGCTAGTACACCACCTTGTTTGTAGACTGAATTGAGGAAATACTTGAGTCTAGCTGGTTGAGTGTATCTGAGTAGGTTATGTGTAAGCACAGGCCTAAAACATCTAGGGATCTGGAGTGTGTCTAAGAAAGCTCCTTTAATACAGAAGAAGCATGTAGGTGGTCATACCATGAGATCATAACACACGTCTTTTGTAGATGACAGAACGTGCCATTGAGGAAAGTAAAGATGATCTTTAAACTCACTGGTGACTTATCAACTCCATTTACTCAATCTTAACCCATCCCACCCTTCACTCAGTACCAATCCTTTTTTATACCTTTGCTTTTCTTATCGGTAGATCATTCCACATAGATTCAGCCTCCTATTTCTTGCTTTTCCAATAGTCACAGCTTAACTTAAATCATATATTTTCTGAAGTTGATGCTTCGGAATTCGATTCTCCCTAGCAGTCTGCTCTCTTCTCCTACTTAGAAAGTACTAAGGGAAAATGCTAGAAGAGTCCCTGGAAGACTAACTGGAATGTTCTAATAGGGAATTCAGTGAAGTTTCCTTAGTAATGACTTTGAAAGGCCATTTTGTTCTAAAATTATACTTTAAATAATCCCTTTGTATTGTCAAAGTCCTTTATATAATTAGAATCATTTGAATATTTAGACATAATGAATTTAATAATTTGTAAGTGCACCTGCTATATGATTATCTTTGAGTATTGAGTTTGCTATATTTAAAATATTTGAATTATATTGCTGGTTTGAAAATTATAGATAATTGGTCATTTAAGTGATGTAAATTATGGTATTCTAACAGGAGACAATGAGTCAAAGCCAAAGATAACAAAGGCCAGAAGTGGCTACCCACCTCTTCCTCAAGACTGAGGGATGACTAGAGCAAGAATAATGACTGTATCTCTAGAAGTGAATATAAGGTACTTAGAAAGAAATCGAACCACACGATCCCCTAATTCACCTTTTCACAGCACACGGTGGGTGAGCATTGTCACCTAAGGCTCACTGACAGACCCAGATGTTACTTCTCATTTGATACAGAATGGAGAAGTAGAGGATAGTGTGCCAGGTGAGAACATAGGTTCTAGCACCAACGTGTCAACATCTGGATCATGTATCTGTCAGTGCCTTGCTACAAAGTTGCAGAATATGTTTTACCTCCTCTGGGGTACAGTTTCTCCATCTGCAATATAAGTTAACAGTATCATAAATGAAACAGAGTACACTTGACTTGAATAGACTTCTGCCACCTTTGGAACTGATGGACAATTCTTGATCAACAGGGGTATGGAGGTCTCAGAGATTAGAATTAAACTGTATACCCACACAAAAGTCAAAATATCACCTGAAAATGGGAAGGTGCTTCTGTAATGAGGTAATGTTTAGACATTAAAGTGCTCAAAATCGAACCCAGTTCATGCTAAGCAAGTACTCTACTACTGAGCTACAGCTTGTCCCTGAGGATGATCGTGGATCTGAGCTTTAGAATCCACACTGAACTGACTGAAGAATACATTCCTACAATGTGCACACACTGCACATTCTGATTCATGAGATCCACAACAGGATTCAGGACTGACTGTTGGAGTGATTGCTTACAAATGTTCTGTAAGACCGAGCTTCTGAAACTTACTCGTTGTGAGTAAAACTGAGGAGCAAATGGTCTCCCTCTTTGAGGAATATCCATCTGTTCCTCTCCATCTATGTGAAGGACACAGAGTTGAAGAGAAACCAAAGTGTCAAAGCCTACCATACATAACGTGTTCAATAAAATTTTAACTTTCAACCACAAAAGTATATATGTATTAGATTAGATAGAAAATGAATTCTTATTATGAGTTGTAGATAAAATAATTAGGAAGGCTTTGCTGTGGGGAATTCATAGCATCTGCAACAAGGGGTATGCAATAATTACAAGGATTTTAAAATCCGGAGTTACCTAACAAGCTTACTATAAAAATGGAGTAAGGTAGAGGGAAGAAAGGAAAAGCTACAAATATCAAACACCTACTTAGATGATGAAAAGAAAGAACAGTGACTAGACTGTAACCAAGCTCTGACCTGTAGTTAGAAAGATGACCATATAGAATGCTGAATGGATAGTCAGAGACTGGAGCTCCAGCAGATAGTGGAGGAAGCCTAAGTTGGTGAAGATTTCCAATCTATCCAGCTATTAACAGCTCCTTCATAGGCACACCAACAAATTTCCTTACTTCTGCAATTCTTCATGCTTTTGAAGTTTGATAGTGATTTCTTTATTTTGAAAACACGGGAGAAGTTGTTTTAGTATACTCTTTAGTTCCCTTGTGGTGCTTTCCCTGAATGCATCAATCACAACTCCCTTGAGGAGCTGACCTGCTACAGAGGCACTATGCTTCTGTGCGCCAACCTTCCTTTTCCACCTGAAGCCACTAATGCTCTCTTCACTCTGGGCAAGTGAAGAGACCATGGTTGAAATTCTTTCAACGATAATACAGAACAGCAGGTCAATGTGGACTTCGGTTCCTGAGTACAACAAACTAAAATGAATAGTTAATGACCAATAAAATTGTTAGATCGAGTGGCCTTTGATATCCATGATCCCCACTTTAATGTTCTCCAAAGAGACTTTCATTTCATATCTGAAGCACAGAGAAGAGCAACAGGATGTGGATATGACTAAGTAGGTATTATTAGCAATATTCAGATACAATTCCAGAGATTCTCAGAATAATAATGCATGACCAAGACAGCTATTTCAAGAAAACTAATTAATTTTCTTTTTTCTTTAGACAGGGATCTTAGGATTGCCTAGGCTGCTTTCCAAGTCCACAGCTCAAGCAATCCTCCCATCTCAGTTTCTGAGTGCTTGACTGTACACAATAATTTTGCTATTGCTGGGCAGTGGTAGTACACACCTTTAATCCCAGCACTTGGGAGGCAGAGGCAGGTGGATCTCTTTGAGTTCGAGGTCGGCCTGGTCTACAAGAGCTAGTTCCAGGACAGACTCTAAAGCTACAGAGAAACCCTGTCTCAAAAAACCAAAAAGAAAAATATAAGAAGAATATCACTATATTGGCATGAATATTCTACTCTTCTACGATGGCCACAACACTCTGACATTTCACTCCATAATTATATATCATTTAAGATGTCGGGGGGGGAGGACTAAATAAAAAAACACAGTTCTAAATCAAAGACATTCAAATTTCTGTGAATTGTTAGAGGTAAAAGAAAGTCGAATCTCAAGAATCAGTACATTTAATACACTGGCTGGTTTAGAATTAGATGAGTTTAAAGAAAGTAAGGAAATGGTTTCGTTCTTATTCAACTCCTTAGGAGGGCAATGTGTTTACCCTTCTGAAGATGGTGTGATAAACTCCTGAGAGCATGACTTAAAAAGACAAGGACATGCATCTTGGTCCATAATTGGCTTGCTCTCCTGCTGGGGCCCTGAGGTTAAGCAGCATGGTGGGAAAAAAATGTAGAAGCAAAGTTACTCAACTCAGCAGAGCTCAGGAAGAAGAGAAGCACGGAGACAGGGCACGAGTCAGCTATCAAAGACACAGCCCCATTACAATGTCTTCCTACCAGTTGAGGAGGAGCTAGTGAGCTCTCCTCCAGTCTTCTGGTGAATTTAGGGCCCTCGTGATCAGGCCCTGTCTAGGTGATTGGCAATGATAACTGCAGATGACTACGTCATAAACACTAGGGTCTTTGGGGTGATCCTTCAGACACAAATCAAAATAGGTGGTTTAAACAGAGTATCTTATTCCCTTTGGTTGTTATCAATAAAGTATTTTATCCACTCCATTTTAAAGAAGAAGAAAATTTCAGAAAGGCAAACCACCAGAAACAGCTCAAAGTCAAGGTCAAAGTTCAAAGTGAAAGTCAGTTAGCTAACTCCTGGTGGCTTAAAACAGAAGGTAGGTCTACTAGCTTCAGGAATTCAAATTTATGACTTCATACTATCCTTCAAAAGTTTTCTTATGATTTATCAACTTCTCCATTCTCTTATTTAACTTAAGCTCAAGGTACAGAACAGGTTTGTTCTTAGTAACAGGGAGGAAAAGCCCCTCAAACAAGGAAGAGTCCACGCCTCCAACTCTTTTTAACTTTTACCCCTTTGATGGCGAGATCTAATCCTGCGCCATGGCCCACATCTTTGCAGTGACATAGAATATATTCTTCAGTGTCTTCTCCTTCAATCTCCCTCCTTATCTGCTGGCTTATTCCCACAAAGATACAACCCAAGATACCCTTCAGATTCCTGATGCCACCTGATTTGTTTGTTCCTCTATGAAACTGTCACTCATATCTGAAATCAATATTTCTACTCAAGACAAAGCCATTCAGAGCCTTGCCTCCTGTGGTGCTGACTCCTCAGCTGTCAGGCTGGCACACACACACAATAAGTACCATATTTAAAGAAACAAGTACTTCCTGGTGCTTCCTTACAGACTTTCATCATTTCCATGAAATACAATGATAAATCTCCACTCCCCTTCACACTAACTGCCTTACTTCTAAGGCTTTCTCTGCATTATGGCGAAGATACTCTCTATTCATTGCCACTGGGCACGGGTGGTTTGTGGTGACCATAAACAATGATTTGCCGCTGGACCGTGGTAAGAAGTGACTGTTTATGGCTATTTTTCTGGGGAAGGGCTTGAAGCTTCTTTCAGAACATGCAAGTGAGACGTACCCCTCTATCTGATAAATACAACCAAGAATAAAATAGACAATACTAGTGCCCTGGGAGTCATTAATGGAGGTCCAAACGCTTGGATGAAGAACGCTATCATTTCGCCCCTTTCTCGTCCCATTTCTCCCCACACTGACTCACAAGCTGCACTTAATTTTACACTTTCCTCTCTTCCCTTTTCATTCTTGTGTGTCCTGTTCCTTAGCTTAATTCATGCCCGTGTTGCTGTCCAGCACACTCTAATGTTTCCCATGGACTGCTCTGTCTGCTTAATGCTATCAACAAACAAATCCTTCCCGAATGGTGTGCACTGAGCTACATTCTGCCACTTCCTACATGCGATTCTGTATTTTTATCCTTGCTTCCCTTCCCAGAGACTTAAGTGCTGGGTCTGGAACAATGTCAATTTATTCTCTACAACATCCCTCAAATACTCATGAATTAGATAATTAGTGTTGTGGTCTATCACAAAAGAAAGGAGGGTTGAGAGGTTAAAAGGGTGCTTCAGATCAAGGAAACATTTTTATGTCCTGAGAAGTCTTACTGAGAAAATAATAGAGTATTATTCCCTAAAGATAAGGAAACACATTGTTCTTCAGCCAATTCAAGTCCTGATGCTGGATTCAAAACTCCATGAGTGGATGGTGGTTGACTCTATTACTTACATTCCCAACAAAATCTAAACTTAGTGGACTGACTGAAACATTTTCTCCACCAAAGAAAGAAGCAAGCGATTAGTGAACAGTGCATATAATCAGGTCATTGTTCATGCTGACTTGACCACACGTATATTTAATTGGCTCCATCACTATAACAAGGTAAAGGGGGATTCACTCTCAATTATACCTTACATGATGACATTTTTTTCTTTAAACTCATCATTTCACCCTAGTTAATTCCTGCTTAGTTGTCTGTCATGAAGGCCCACCCCACCCTCCTTTTTTTCAAATGCAGGTTCTAGGTGGAAACTGAAGTCATTATAAAGCCTTAGAGTTTATTGTACAAGAACAAACATGAGGAAGAAAATACAGTGTAAAGTGGAGATGAGGAAGGAAAACAAGTTGAGAAACTTACTTAGGCTTAACCAGGTATTAAATGGCACTACCAAAACTAGAAAATATATAAACAAAATGTCCAGGTGTGATGGTTATTTTTAATTGTTAATGTGATACAATTTGAATCACTTGAGAAGAGTTTCTACAAGGAACTTGTCTAGATTAGGTCAGCCTATTGATATGTTTGTAAAGGAGTGCCTTGAAGTTATTAACTGAGTTGAGAATACATATCCATGATGGGGGGTAGCAATCCCTGGATTTGGGTCCAGGACTCTATAAGTGTAGAGAGGCAACTATGCTTAAGTAAGCATGGATGTGCTCATTTCTTTCTATGTTTTTGGTCCAGGATGTGACTAGCTGCTACAATTTCCTGCCTTGTACCTTTACAGTCATGGTTTGCAGCCTGTAATTGTAAGCTAAAATATTTGTACCCTAAGATGCTTTCTGTTAGGGTATCTTATTATAGAAAAAGCAATGAAATTAGATCACCATGACCAAACACAACTATGAGTTAGTATTATTATGATAGCTTAACTCCTCCATGGAAATTTCTGTGGTCGTGTGTATGGATATATAAATACTTACAGACAGTAATTAAAAAATGTATGCATAAGCATATATGAATATGTATATGTTCATTGTACTTGAAATACAAAATTTGAACTCTGTGTAGTAACATGACACAGAAATAACTTAGTTTTAGTTTGTGCTTATCCTTCATCCTTGCTTATTCTGTAACCCATACAATGTTGGGGGAGGCTGCTTGCCGTTCCCTGCCAGCCAGACCCTGAAATGATTATTTCACATGATTATACACACAGAAACTGTATTAATTAAACTTTGCTTGGCCTATTAGCCCTAGCTTCTTATTGGCTAGCTCTTACATCATAAATTAACCCATTTCTCTTATTAATATTTTACCATGAGGCTTGTGGCCTACTGGAAAGGTTCCTGTGCATCTGTCTCTAGTGGTGGTAACATGGCTTCTCTTTGACCCCGCCTACTCTCTCTCTACACCTTTGTTCAGGATTTCCTGCCAAGCTTTGTTCTGTCAAGCCATTGGCAAAGGCAGCTTTATTCATTAACCTATAAAAACAACACATAGACGGAAGGACTTCCCACAACAATGCAATTTATTTTACACAGATTAAATCAGTGAATAATACAATTATTTAAGATACATTGATATTTCCTATTTTTAAATGTATGTGTCTAAGATGAGGTATTAGAATACAAGTAAAATTTTAAAGTACCTCATGCTTTAGCAATGAATGACATTTTTACAGCACTCCAGTTTTGCTAGGATTACAATCTCATATGATTATAATCAAGATCTAGTATTGCAGCCAGTGCATGAACCTAGTCAGAAGCAGTATATTTGGTAGAGGCAAACATGGCATCAGAAGCTCTCTTTAGGTGGGGTTTACATTTCTGTGAAAAGACACCGTGGTCATGGCAACTTTTATAATGAGAAACATTTCATATGGGTGGTTTACAGTTCAGAGGTTTAGTTCATTATCATCATGGTAGGACATGGTGGCATGCAGGCAGACATGGTGCTGGAGAAGGAGCTGAGAGTTCTTTATCTTGATCCATAGGCAACCAGAAGTGAACTGAGACTGTTCGACAGCGGGTCCCAGGAGAGCCACCCAAGCGGTTTGCAGCTGCTCTGCCATGAGGGCCGGAGTGAGCAGGCGACGGGTAGAAGGCACATAGACACATCGTACAGAATAGAACTGGACATTTATTACTTAAAGAAGGGGGGAAAGAAAGGAGAGAGAGAGAAAGAGAGAGAGAGAGAGAGGAAAGAGAGAAGAAGAAAAGAGAGACAGGGAGGGGCCCCAAGAGAAAGATCCAAGATGGCAGGGGAGGAGGGCAAGGTCGCCAGGAGTGGGCATGGCCTGCCTCTTAAAGAGACAAAAACCATAACAGACACATTTTCCTTAATGATTTTACTCATTTGTCTGGTGTATATTGGTGTGTATGGTAATTATATGAGCCATTTGCTGACAGTGACAAAGCCTCTATCACCTGCAGTCCTGTGGTCCCCAGCTCTTCTTGAATCAAGAGTTTCACCTACATCAGACCATTAAGAGACTCTGGTAATCTGCTACAAGGGAGGGTATTGCTAGCATCATATAATAGTAGGTACTCTAATAATCACAGACAACTCCAATAGACTAAATGTCTCCAGGTCCATCAATCTTCTTCCTACTATTATCTAAATATTTTCATAAATAGAATGGAAAAATAGTAATCAAGTCATATACTACTGATAAATTAGAAATGAATTTGTGTATATATTTAAATGAATTTCAGTAATAATTCTGTGCTACTAGTATGTAAATTCTTATTAGGAACTGGTAACTCTATATTTAGTTACATATATCATGTCAATTTTTTTCTTGGTCTTCAATATGTTCATCTGCTATTTGATTGTATTTCCAAACAAACTGTGTAAAGGCCTCCTAGGAGTGCCTTTTCTTGTAAGCTACTTCCTTTACTATACATCTTTCATCAAACCAAAAAAAGGTGACTATCCATCTTTCCCTTTTGTATTGCCTCGCTGCTTTTTCCTACAGGGCACTGTCTACATGTCATTCATGTTCCTTCTCCTCACACTTTGAACTTTATTTCTATACTCTAGTGTGTTTCTGGCAACTGCCCCAGGCCGTTTCCTGAATCCTTCCTAGTCTTCAAGGTTCATCTCTGTCTATTAACAGCTTCCAAGCCCACTGTCCCCTTAGAGTTACTACTGAGGGGTACTACCTTGAAGGCCGCAAGGTCCTAACACGTGGTCATTCTTGGCATATCCTGGCTACCTTACCTCTTTTTTCTTAATTATTGAGTGTTAGGTCACCTTACCACAAACTGCCTTTCCCTTCCGTTCAGTCTAACCTACTCATTTGACCTATACATCTTTGAAAATGTCTCACTTTCATCATTATGCCCTAGGGAGAGGATAGGCTAGTTATCTGGGAAAAGAGGGCAGGGAGGCTGCTTCAAAAGCATGGAGCAAGATTTGTTCCACATTATCTCTTTTTTTTTTTTTCGTCAAGAGAGGGTTTCTCTGTGTAGCCCTCACTGTCCTGGAACTTGCCCTATAGACCAGGCTCCATGGCGTTTTATTTTGTTTAGGTGGGTATAACAGAAAGCTGGAGATGGGCCGGCAGTTTGTAAGGAGCAGAAAAAGGTGTTATTGTTACCTTTGGAGGTGGCAAATCAGAGACTAGTGTTCTGGAAGACTCAGTGTCTGATTGACTCTCTTTCCCCACAGCCTACCATATTCCACTGTGGGTTTTTTTTCTTTTTGTTGTTGTTGTTGTTTTTTACACTGAGAAAGGGACCAGCAGATCAGTCAGGCTGAGGCAGGAGGATAGCCAATTCATAGCATCTTGTACTTGCCCAGATCCTAGCTCAGAAACAAAAAGACAAACAGAAATCATGCTAGAGAAATGCATTCTATTCCACTTTCTTGCACAGAAGCATTAGTTACTGTGAAATAGTGAAGAGCATTTTCATGTGTTCTTGCCGGGACTTTCATTCACTGGTGTTTTACATACTATAAAAGGAAACACATTACTGAGCATATGGATACAGTCAAAAGGACATCTAAATAAATCGATTATAGGTAGGCATCATTCTGAGACCTTTGATGGAAATGGTATTATTTCTTATTAAAAAAGTCAACTTTTGCTTATGGTAGACTAATGCTCCTTCAGTTTATATAAGATACTACTTGGCATTAAATCAACTGTCTGAAGTTTTTAAAAAGTAACCTTTACAGAGCTGGTTGTAGAGGTGCCTACCCTTAATCCTAAATATTCAGGTAGCTGAGCAGAAGCAATTTGTGTGAATTTAAGGACCTTTTGGGACACACAGTTAGTTATAGGCCAGTCTGGGCTGTACAGTGAGACCCTCTCTCAAGAAAAAAGAAATAAAAAAATAAAATATTAAAATCCTTTATGAATTAAAAGTGTATTTATAGTGCTTTACGAATACAAATGAGTTGTTTATATTATATTGTTAATTAGTATAAAGACAATTCATGTCATTGCTCTTCATTTCAGCAGAACTAAACCATACCCCTTAATTTTTATTGTTTTTTCAGCTTTTAAAAATACTTTTTGTTGTTTTTTAATTATTTTTGTTTTGAGGCAAGGTCTTGCTGTGTCAAGCTGGCCCCAAACTCATGGCAATCCTACTACTTTGCATCCTAAGTGCCAGGATTACAGGTTTGAAGCACCCCAGTCCACCTAAATACTGACTTTGAAATCAGTCAGCACTCTAAACCACTGGAGCAAATTTAACAATGCCAACAGATTATGACCGATTATTTGGGCAGGACATGACATGCTGTGCCAGGGTATGCATGGATACTAACAAGGGGGCTGGAGAAATCGTTTAGCAGTAGAGCTCTTCCTGCATACTCACAAGAACCCAGTTCTGAGCACAGCACCCACATAAAAAGTTGAGTGTCCTGGGACAACATTTATTTCCAAAATTACAGGACGCCCACCAGAGATGACCTCACCAATGAAATTTGTTGCCAACTGAACGTCTTTATTCCATCTGACTGAGACTTCAATCAGGTATTGGGGACCCAAGGGTACAGCCCTGAACATTTAGAGTAAGGGTTTTTGTTTTGTTTGTTTGTTTGTTTTTAAAGACACAAACCATAACCTTTATTTCTCTCAATAGCTACAAGGAGAAGTTTTGTGGAAGCAAACAGTTTAACAGAAGTCAAGGTAAGCAGTTCGCAGGAGGGGGGTTCCCCAAATAGACAGTTTAACAGAAGCTAAGAGAAATTTCTTGGGAAATTGTGACCTCAGGTTCCTAGAATAAAGGTGGATAATTTTCCACAGTGCTTTCCATTAATGACATCAAATTCTAGTTAAACTTTAAATGGCCCCAGCAAGAGGACAAGATGGAAGAACCTGGGCACTATCTTGCCCTGTCACACCAACACAAAAACAAAAAACAGTAGAATATGGTAGGCTGTGGGGAAGGAGAGCCAATCAGACACTGAGTCTTCCAGAACACTAGTCTCTGATTTGCCACCTCCAAAGGTAACAATAACACCTTTTTCTGCTCCTTACAAACTGCCCGCCCATCTCCAGCTTTCTGTTATACCCACCTAAACAAAATAAAACGCCATGGAGCCAAATTCCCACGTGGTTCTTCTACCTTTCTGTCCATTCAGCGAGTGCTCTCTAATCCATGTGTCTATTTAAATTAGCCAGAGACTATTTCTGTTTCTGCAAAGAAGGCTGACATGAATCACTAACTAAAATGAACTGTATTAATTCCCTGAACTCAAATTAAGATTGAACTCTATTTCCTATAAACTTTATAAAATTATCTTTATTTCTTGTCCCGCGCTATGTTTCTCGCCAGCAAGAATGACACTGCACAGTCAGGATCCTTCTGCAGCAAAGCTTTAATGCCCCTGAGAGGGAGAGCATCAGCATACAAGCAGGGGAGACCCCGAGACAAAAACCCCAACCACTTATATAGGAAACTAGCCCCGC
>LOEQ01006782.1:56302-69326 GCA_001685075.1 Bramus lutescens | reverse complement strand
CTGTTTTACTCTCAGATCTTCAGGCAGTCTTTATTTATTAAAATACAGTTGAAATGCTACTATAGTAAGTCGTGAGAGAAATGTCAGTAATTTCGTTAGTAAACATTTTGGGGAGCAGAGAGGGGAGAGGGAGGGTGGTGAACAGATTTGAAAGTGGTGATTTAAAGAAAGAACGCCATTAGACAATAGTCAATTTGCACAGTGCCACTTAATTGTAGTTATTTAGTGGATTTCTAAGTGGTAAAGCTGCATTTTATTAAAATATTTTATAGTCCAGATATTCGTTCTACTTCCTTCAGTAATTGTTTGAAAAAGATGATCTGTCTTGCAAAAATGTTATTTTACATGATAACTTGGTGCCGAAAATGTTGCCTCAGTGCAGAGGAGGTGGTTCCATGCAGCGGTCCTGGGCGTGTGAAGGTGAAGCCCCTTGGTTTTCATCTGAACATCCCTCTGGTGACTCGCAGGGAGGAGGTGGGGTGGAGATGGGGACACCAGGAGGCCCAGCCCCTGTTCTGAAGCAGAGTGTTCATAAGGTGCTGTCATTCCTGGTCAGGGTTCGGATCCTGCCTGGGGACTAGCAGCTGCCAAGTGCAGTCACAAGGCCCATGAGTACCCGCCAGGACATGCCAGGAACCTCAGCTCCTCTGTAGTCATGTGACACTCTTGTCTTCTACCTATATCTGAGTGGCTTCTGTCAGTCTTACCTAAACTAGTGGGAGATTTATGAGTAATGACTGAGTTTTGGGAGGACAGTATATAATTGAATATTCTTTATGGTCACATGGTGACGTCACTTCTGTGCATGAACTAATGACTGCACACAGTCTCCTGGAAGAAATCCAGGTGTATTAAGCTCCAGATCTGGAATGAAACCCATTCCATTAGGAAACCCATGTCTCAGTGGTCTGTGACTTGTTGACTGCGACCAGACAGGCCAGGTCTCTCTTTCTCTCTTTGGCCTCTGCAGAGGTCACGCCGGCATTTGAAGGACTTGCTTGTCCTGTTAGGAAACCCTGTGGAGTGCCTGGGATTGACTGACTTGCAGTGTTTTCTCGGGATAGGTGGAATAAGGCCGCTACTGACTAGATAATGCTCAGTAGCCATGACACTGGTGGTGTTGGGAAGACAGACCCTCCTGAACCAAGTTGCAGTGCCTGTATTTAGCTTGAATGCAGGGGTTCTTAATTGAGGATGTGTGAGAACGTCCCTGTAAGCCATTTCCCATTATAAAAAGCGGGCACGTGCGTGCTCTCCAGGCGATCTCACTTGTTCTCAGTGCTTGAAATCCTCGATTATATTGGCTGCTTAGGTATCCATCCTTGAATTCTCTTTTCTGCTCCAGACTTGCATAGACGCTGATACCGCCGCCGTACGTACACCCGGTAGCTGCAGCACGCATCAGTTTCCCTTCTGTTTTCTCCTCCTTCAGCACCCCGTTTTCCTTCAGTGACACTGTCTTATACCCAGTTGCCCCAGTCAAACACCAGGAGACCAGTCTTCTTTAATTGTCCTTATTATTTGATTTCCTTCCTGCCACATTTGCTGTTCTGCCTGTACTGGTCTAAGCCGCGTGGCTTTTCTTGGGTAAACTGAGATCCCTTCTGAAATGTACCTGCCTCTTCGGAGGTTCAGAGTAGCTTGAATATATTTCAAATTTCTCAACTTTAAAACAGTGTTCAAGATGACTACATTGATGTTTCTTTTCTTGGAAATTAATTGAAATATTTATTTATTTATTGATTGATTGATTCTTGAGGCAGGGTTTCTCTGTAATTTTGGAACCTGTTCTGGAGCTTGCTGTTGTAGAGCAGGCTGGCCTCAAACTCACAGAGATCCGTCTGCCTCTGTTTCCTGAGTGTGAGGATTAAAGGCATGTGCCATCACTTCTGTCATAAATATTTATTATTTTTATGTATATGTGCATGTGCCTGTGTAAGTTTATATGTACCATGTGTGTGCAGGAACCTGCAGAGGCCACAAGAGGGCGATGGATTCCTGTAACAGGAGTTATAGGCAGTTCTGAGGCATCTTGTGGGAACTGGGAACTGGATCCAAGTCCTCTGTATGAATAGTAAGCACTCTTTCTTAACTGCTGATCTATCTCTCCAGTCCTCCTGGAAATTAGTTTTACTAATAAAGGCTGACTCAGTATTTCCTCATCTCCTGGAGCAGAGGGAAATGTGGGCTGTCTGACCAAGCTGTGCTCTGGGGATGGACTGCTCTAGTACCCTCTTACCCTCCTTTCCTGCAAGGAGTCTGAGTCTCTCCAGTCCCACTGGGACGGTAAGCAGAGTGGTTCACACCAACTGCCAGTGTAGACCGCTTTCTCGGTGTTTACTCACGTAGCGCTGTCTTTACCTGGTGTAGTCGTGTGCTGCTCTAACTGTAACCAAAGAAGGAGAATCTGGAGGTTAGGAGTGTGAGGCAGGTGGGGCTGGGTGGAAGCTCAGGCATTGCAGAACAGCATTGCATTCTTGGTCTCTGGGAAAGACTGTTTCTTGTGTTCTCCAGCTTCTAGAAGTTGTTCCCAGACTGGGATCTCGCGGGAGGGGCATTCTACACTCTTCTGTTCTCTGTTTCTCTTTGGGGCCTTGTTCTTTTTCTTTCAAGGATCCTGTGCTCTTAGGAGCTGTCTCTGGATATTCTAGGATAATCTCACCATCTTAAATTTTATCACGAAAGCTCATTTCACCACATACCTACCATATTCTAGCATCTGGAATTGGGGCATGGACATCTTCGAGTAAGCATTTTTCCTATTTACCTCAGCAAACACTATTTACATTTATTTGCATGTATCAACTAATCTTCAACAGCTCTCTCGGTTTAGGTGTTATTCACTTCCCCTACTTTATAGCTGGGGAAAGTGAGGCCCAGGGAGGTTATGTAACTTGTTCAGGGTTTCATGACACTAGGTAGTGATGCTGGAGTTCACATGTCACTTTTAGTAATCAGGATGCATACTGTTTTTGTAGGTGTCTAATGTATCCTTCAGTGTGATGTTTGGAAACCATACAGTGGTGATAATCATGCCTTCCGGGGTGCTTGGTGGATCCTCCTGTTTGAAGTCTTGACAGAATCATTTCAAGCAATGGGAATTAGCATCTGTGTGTTCACCAAGTTCCTGCCTCAAGGTCACACAGATAGTAAATGCTAAAACTAGAACACGTGAACTGTGACCAGCCTGCTTCTCTGTTTTTGCTTTACCTGATGAGGATGTGTTTAGAAAAAAAATAACCATTATTTGGTGTTGCGTAATGGTCATGTTCAATGACAGACTCATGGAGACTACAATACATCTCCTGGAGTTTCAGGATGTGGGTGTTGGGAGCTGATCTCTGGTCTCCTGGTACAGTCGTAGGTGCTCTTTAGTGTTGAGCTATCTCTTCAACCCCTATCAGAAGGTCTTGTTGTAGTGAAGTGATATGCGGATTTCAACATCATTAGAAAAGAAAGAGGTAAAAAGGATGGAGCTGATCAGGAGGTTCAGATCATTATGTTTGGTGGTTAATATAACATGCGCAACATGCGTAACATGCGCAACATGCGCAACATGCGTAACATGCTGCCATCTCTTCTGAAATTAGCCTAGTTAGAAACTCTAAGTGCAAAATCTGATCACCAAGATGGAGCAAAGCATTCATTGTTTTGAGTTTCCCCTTAACCTTCTTTTGCATTCTCCACAGTGTGTAGAAACCAGCTGCTAGAGTTGTAGTAAATGCTGAAACTTGTAGTTGAACTGCGGAGACTCAGAATCTTTGCCCTTAGAAGGGTGTAACATACACTGCCCTGCTCATGAGGCCATGACTGTCAACCCTGGGCCAAGCCAAGTCAGGCTCACTTCCAACTGGACCTCAAAGAGCACTCCATTAATGTAGACCTTTCCATTCCTTTAAGAAATGTTTTATTATTTTCTAGTGTGTGTATGTAGGTGTGTAGGTTTGCATATGCCCACAGAGGCCAGAGGTGCTGGGTCTCCCTTGGAGCTGGGATTACAGACAATTGTTAACTACTTGGCGTGGGTGTTGGGAATTGAACCCCAGGTTCTCTGGAAGAGCAGCATTTATTCGTAATTGTTGATCCATCTCTCCTACTAACATTTCCACTTTTTCTTATTTTTTAATGTTTTTTTATACAATGAAAATTAAATTTTTTTTCATAAAGGATTATAAATGTTTTGTATTTTTTTGGGGGGGAAGATTGATGGATTATATGTCAAATACTTTCTTGTCCTAGACCGTGATGGGCCACAGCCTTTGGTACTTTCCTTGGTTTTCTCTTGTAATGCATATTGAGATGGTCTTGTGAGTCAGGTGTTGTGCCAGGCATCAAGCATGGGGAGCAGAACAGCTGCCCACTTAGTGGGGAAAGAGGGGGGCCATGCATGAGTACACTATAATGCTGTAGAGAAAATGAAAGCGAAGTTGAGAAAGAATCATGTACAGAAGGCTATTTCAGATAGAACAGCCGAGGCTGTGTAGCGGTTTATTTTAGGGAGAGTTGAAGCATTGTACAGAGAAAAAAGTATGCCTGGAGGTACTGAAAATTGGTGAGAAGGAGCTGGCTTGGAGCTTAGTTACAATTAGGGAAAAGCTTGGTTGGGAAAAACCACTGCATCCTGCATGTTTTGACGGTGATAAAGAATAAAGGTATCTCAGTTTTTTCCAGTGCAACAAGGAGGTAGCAGTGGATATTCCATCGGGCGCACTCTCTGAGCAAGGCATGGAAGAGTAAACGCGCACATAGGGAGATGGAGGTGATGCAGAAAATTATTGGTGCCTTGTGGGCAGAGTGTGAGGAGACTAAAGGGGAAGGGGCTTTTTGTTTCAGCGAGTGTTTGGAGCTAGGAAGGAAAAGCATTTAAAGATAAGTTGGGCGTGGCAGCATTGTGAGGACAGAGGGAGAATCAAGACACCAGTATTTTGAAGGAACTTACTGAGGAGACCAGAACTGCTTCCTGGAGATGTGAGAAGGGCAGTAGCTTTGGGAGAAGGGTGTGTTTAGCATGTAGGGTTGATGTTAAATAGAGCCATCAGGATGTGAATTTCAGAGTTATCAGCAGAATATGGAAATTCTGGAGGCAGGAGTACAATGTGGCATTTAAGTCATGGAATGGATGAGATCATAAGTGTAGAGAGGTAGCAGGCTCAGGAGCTAACCTGGAGGCTGACATTTGGAGGTCAGAGAGAGGAGCCAGCAAAGGACACCGATTAGTAAACCGCAGGAAAAAAAAGCCAAGGGCACACTGTACCGCAAATCGAATTAGTGATGGCCGTTTCCAGGATGAAGGGTGCTCTGCAGTGTGTGTGTGCTCCTGGAGATGATGAGGTCCCAGCATGCTTTGCATCAGGCGAGAAGTATGTGCATCTGGGGAATTTATGTGGGCAATTTAGTGAGGCAGACAGGAACTGAATGCAATGGGCCTGCAGGTGAGCGGGCTGAGGATCATAAGGCAAAAGCAGTGTTGAGTACAGGCCTTGGTAATCCCCAGGTGTCCAGGAAACATGGACGGTCTGCAGGTGACAGAGCCACAGAAACTCGTTTTCTGCCTCCCTCCAAGTTCACAGTCCCTGACCCTGCCTCCAGGAAGCCCTTGGTGCCAAAACTCAGGCTTGGATTGTGAGCCTGGATTCTGTGGAGAGACTTTGGAGATAAAAGGCTTGAAGAACCTGGAGCTGTCTAGAAGGCAAAGCAAGAATTTGCTCCTTCTGCATTTTTGCCCCAAACAAGTCCTTAGTGACAGATGTTTCCCCTGCAGTCCACTGGCCCAGGGTTCTCTAGACATGCCTTCTAGGCACACAGGGCCAGCCCTGTGATGCTATTCAGGGCTACATTGCCTGGATTTCTCCCGTTAACAGAAGCAGCAAGGGGCCCAATACTAATGATGATTGTGTTTTACCATTTTAAAGACCCTGCAGCCTAGTTAGGTAGGATCCTAGTCAGCCATCTCATGTAGTTAAGGGGCACATAGGGGTGGGGTTGACTTTTAAAATTGGAGATAGTGGGACTGGGCGGATGGCTCATCAGTTAAGAGCACTGGCTGCTCTTCCAGAAAACCCAGGTTCTTTTCCCAGCACCTACATGCTGACTCAACTGAGAATTCCTCCAATTCCTGGGACCCTGATACCCTCTTCCACCCTCATTGGGCATTACACACATGAGTTGCCGAGACATACACTCAATCAAAAGATCCATACACATAAAAATAAATTAATATTCAAAAATCAAACTATATTATACCGTAGTCATATGGGAATGGGTGCCTCTTGTAGTTCCGTGTCGGAGGACAGCTGCACCCGGGGGAATGGATTGCTTTCGAAGGGGAGTCTCATGCAGCAGCACCAAGAGGAAGCCTCTGAGCAGCTGACACAGATGGACTGGGAAGTTAGAAGAGCCACGGCCTCTGAATGTGAGGCCTTTTGGGTGGGAGAGGGAAAGACGACCATCTTTCCAGGTGTAACTTAAGGAAGAAGGTGTCCGATCAGCTGTGCTTGAGTGACCACAGTAACTAGTCCCCAGTGGCTAGTGTCCTCCCGGGGGCAGATCGTTATGCAACGTGTTCAGGCTCAGCTGCGGATGCGGTCATTGATTTTGTTCATAGGATCGAGTGGACACTGATCCTGGTCTGCTGGTCTACCTTGTTGTAGGCTCTGAATTAGCTCTGCCCTATTTCTTTGATATGTGTGATTTTGTTCCCCCTCAGCTTTTGTCTTTCACCACTAGCAGAGGAAATCAGATACGACCTTCTTCCCTGCCTGTGTGTGCAGTACAACACCAAGGCTGCCTCCCTATAGAACTGATTAGCAAATCAAAGGCTAAGCTGCCTTTCTCACAAGTGATTTTCTTGCCCTACAGAAAACTGTCATTTTCAATATTCCTGTTAGTATTCTTTGACCTGTCAGCATAATTGAAACGTTACCTATCATTTCTGTTTCTTTGATGCACACCCTGAGTATATTCTTTTTAGGTCACGGCACCCCCCCTCGCCCCCAGCCATGTATATGGAATTTGCTCATGAGGTATATATTAAGGACTTAGGCTGTTTGGAGGGAGACTTTATTCTAGTGCGTAATATACTTTAAAAATGGTTTTCATTAGACCATTAATACTGCTATAGCCCGAGGCCATGCTTTTCTACGTGTACTTAACTCAATATCAAATCCCGGGCACTGGTCATTAATTGTATCTTTAGAGTTGCAATGAAAGTAAAAGTCCTCTTTAATGCTTGTCGGCTCCCTCTTCCTGAAATGTCTCCCGTCATATTTGTATTGGGTAATATGCAGGTTTGGGAGCAAGGCCTTATAGCAAAAGCTTTCCCTAGACTGATTCTTTTATTCCCCCTCCTCCCATTGAGCAGGTTGAACTACAGGCAGCTTGGCTGTGTACATGGGTCCAAAGCAAACCCCCCTTCCCACCAGATAGCTCTAGAAGGATGCATTCAAATCTGGCACCCACACACAGTACCTCTAAAAGCTCTGCGAGTCCACTAAAGCCTCATTTTAGGGAGATGTGTGAGTCCGCTCAGGTTGGGAACTTGCTTGCCTGTGACCTCTGTGGCGAGCAGGCCCCATTGGAGGGATGTTTGTTTCCAGTACTGGAACTCAGCAGGATGAGTCATAGCGATTTCAGGAAGCGGCTCCAGTCTGCTGTGCTGTGATAATGCGTGAAGGAATGTCTCCATTTACTCCACGCAATGTTTAGGAAGGTATGGACAGAGATGCCGTAGGTTTGACTCTTAAACATTTTTATGTTGGGGGTTTGGACTTGGGGCTACAGCTGGAGATAGCTTTTGAACGTTTATTTATTTAGAACATCACATAGCTTTCCCACTTGGAGAATGAAAATTTCAGTTGGTTGGACCTTGTTCTGTCAGCTCCCAAGCTGTTTTGAAAGCCACAGCTTTGGATATCTGTGATTCTGCACCCTTTCTCCGCCACATGCCCAGAGCTGGAGGGCGGGACATACCACACCACACCCAGTGCGACAGGTCTTCATCTTGCTTGCCTGCAACGCCTTAGGGCCAAATAACACACCTTTGCAAGGCTCAGCTGCTTACAGGATCTCACTGAGCAGCTCTTGCTGGCCTAGAACTTGCAAGGTAGACCAAAC
The DNA here is from genome assembly GCA_001685075.1 of Bramus lutescens. Lineage (NCBI taxonomy): Eukaryota > Metazoa > Chordata > Mammalia > Rodentia > Cricetidae > Bramus > Bramus lutescens. The sequence continues at coordinate 61,214 of LOEQ01006782.1, read as the reverse complement.
TGGCCTTGAAGTCACAGATATTCTCCTGCCTCTGCCTCCTCTCTCTACTGTTTTTTTCTACTGTATTTATTTATGTGCTTGTGTAAGTCAGAGAACAAGTTCCAGGAGTTGAATTTTCTCCTGCCATTTGGGTCCTGGGGATCAAGGTCATTGCACCAAGCTTGGTGGCATACTCTGGGTATTCCTGCCTTTTTGTAACACTATTTTCACTGTTTTGATACTTTCCTGGAAATAACCATCCTTATATTTTTATTTTATTTTATTTTATTTTTTGTTGTTGTTAGGGTAAAGAGATGGCCCAGTGTTTGAGAACACTGGCTGCTCTTTCAGAGGACTTGTGTTCAATTCCTAGCACCCACAGGACAGGTCCCAAATGTCTGTAACTTCAATTCTAGGAGATATGATGCTGTCTTCTGATCTACAAGGGCATGTGGTACACACAGGCAAAACACTCAGGCACATAATAAAAATGAAAATTAAGAAGGATTTTCTTTTTTAATTTTTAGTGGCTAAAGTCTGTTTCGTGATTGTTTCTACCCTGTGGTGATCTACTTTTAGAACATTTCGGTGTGTTTTTTTTTTTCCTCTTCCCTTCTTTCCTTTTTGCCTTTCTGATAATGGAACTTAATTGTTAACCATGGGGATAAATATTATTTTAAACCCTAAGGTAAGCTTTTTGGGACCAGGTGCACAGGCTTTTGTATATGTGTGCTGGTGTGCGTGTGTGTGAGTGTTTATGTCTGTGGATGTGTGCATGCGTGTGTTCTTACAATGTCATCTTATATATTCAAAGACATCAGTATATACCTTAGGTGTTTTTGTCTTCCCACAGTGTGGCCTTATGCCCAACCCTGGGCTTTCAGTTCAGAACTGTTGTGCAGAAACATGACAAATGCGTGTGCATCTTTCCTATACTTGGAACTGAGTACATGGGGTAGAAACAAAGTCAGAGATGGTTCCTCCTGCCATTAGCTGCTCTGTTCTGTAAAACAAGGTTGTTGGGATGGCAAGCCGCTGAGTGTGGGGATCAGTTAACAACAACACCACGCCCTGAAGGTCACACAGCGAAATAAAAACATCCCCAATGACGTGGTAGGGCATGCTTGTATTAAGGGCTAAAGTGGAATATTCTTGTTCAGTTTCTTTCTTTGTTTGTTTGTTTTTTTGATTGGGCAAATTAACTCCAATCTATTTTGCTTAAATTTAAAATCCCACTCGTGAATATAGCATACGTCAGCATTTGTGATTCTGGAGACCTGAACACGAAACAGTCCCCAAATAGCTTGGTCATTCTCTTGTACTTTATAAATACGTTTGGATAAAGAGGGCGGCTACAGAGTGGCAGTTCAGTCCCAGCCGCCCTTCTATTGTGCGTCTGTGCTCACAGAAGTGGGAAGGGCGAGCGACTGCGTACTTTGGTAGAACCACAGTCACGGTTCATATAGCTACCTCTTTCTTTTCTTTCAGGGCCAGCTTTCAATATTGCAAGAGAAGATAGACCATTTGGAGCGCTTGCTAGCCGAAAATAATGAGATCATCTCAAATATCAGAGACTCAGTCATCAACCTGAGTGAGTCTGTGGAGGACGGTCCGAAAGGTTCACCGGGCAATGGAAGCCAGGGCTTGGCGCGCCTGCTTTCCTCACAGTCAGCCCTCCAGGCCGACCCCAAGGACTGTTTCTTTGCCTCACAGAGTGGAAGCCAGCATCCAGATGTGCAGGTAACGGAGAGTCGCTGGTAGCCAGCGGCCCTTTTGCTTGTTTTCAGATTCACTTTTGTGTCTGTTCTTATTCGGCAACTTTTTAAGCTCTGGACTCCAGTTTCTCCTTCTCACTATCGTTTTTCTTTGTTAGTGGTCTAATCCACTCCTCCTGTGCTTCTGTCTATTTTCTTCTGAACCCCGCCATTTCGCTTGCTTTACTGCCTTTCTATCTTCTGTAGTGGTTGAAAAATCCTTAAAGATTTAATTTGCCTAAGTGATAATTTTACCTGCTCTTGGAGGAGACAGTCACATTCCAATGTCACTCTGCACCTTCCCTATGCAGCATCAGAGTAGATATTTGGAGGAGGCTCCTCTGGTAGGGCAGGGAGTGATCTAGAGCTGTACTTTCCACTATGGAGAGTGCCCTCCACACATGGCTGCAAGCACTCACAATGTTGCCCTTTGATTTGGGATACACTCTGAAAGTTTGTAATGGAAACACAGAGTGTTTTGGCCTTCATGTATAAAGTATCTTTATTTTTTGTATTAATTATAGGTTGGTTTGATAATACCATGGGTAACTTAGATAAAATCTTTATTTAAATTTTTATTGTTTTCATTTTATTAGACTATTTAAGATTGCCATGTTGGACTTAAACTCTTTCACTTGGACAACCCTGTTCTGGGGGGTAATGGAACTGAAAAATCCAGAAGGGGATAGAACATGATATAATCTTGAGGCCATGGCTCACAGGCCAAGCTGTCAGTGGGAAGCAGTGTGGCTGGCCAGGCCCTGTACCTGTACCCTCATGGTTAGCTAGTGCGTGGGCAGATCCTGGTGGGGCCAGAGTCCTGGGCTTCCCAGGTTACCTGTTTCCTTGGGGCTTGGTTTCGTTTTGCTTCTTACTGAGTTCTTCTTTGTACCACCTTTGTCCACTGTGGTAGGGGGATGGCAAAATGGCAGGCTCTTTTGTTGTTGCTTGTTTGGTCTAAACGTGGGCTGTTTTTACTGTGGTTGCAGAGCCACTGTGCCTGTGTCAGAGGGAGGAGGGAGGTTGTTTACTATAGGGCTGAAGAAGGGATTGGCAGTTCCTCCAGATGCTTCCCTCTGCCCGGCTGTGCTCCACAGATTTTCTGGCTTATCCTTGGAGTCTTAGTTGTAGGCATTCAAGGCATGAGTCCCAAAACAAGAGAAAGTTATTGTCTTAAACTGTTTCATGATCACGTTACTTAATTTTCTGATATTCTTTTTTTTGTGATATTTTATACTAATACATAGTTTTTGTAGCCTGTTCAGTTTTTAACAATTTAAATGTTCTTGGTTGTGTTGTCAAGTTTAGTATCACAGAGAATATGAGGGATAAAAAGGTCAAGTTTTATGTTTTGGGTGGGACACTGTTTTTTCCTTTATGTCCAAAATGAATTATTATCTACAAGGAATTATGCATTCAGAAGCTAGAAGACATGTATTTGGGTTTTGAGGTGCGGTCTCACTTTGTGGCGACTTTCCTGCCTCAGCATTGTGATGGAACTGTAGGTATACACCACTACACCTGGCTGTAGAAACACATTGGACCCCTTAAAGTTAAATCTCAGTTTAAAAAATTTTATTTCGTTTGTATTTTAGAATAAAAAAATACAGCATTTGACAAATAGAAAAATACACTTGAGTTCTCAGTCAGATACAGACTTAGAAGGTAGCTGAGGCTGATTATGAAGCCGGCGCCCCAAGTGAGGTAAGAAGTTGTGTTGAGGACGTATTTGCAAATGTTGAAATATTTGGTCATAACCAAACTTCACGAGAAATCTTTTGTTGCGTTTCTGTTCTCCTGTTAAATCACACTGGCACTAAAAGCAAAAGGAGGAATTCTAATAAATGAATGAAATCATATTTACCAAAAGCAGATGGGGCGGGCTTACTTATGAGGGTAGTTATGTAGCACAATTAGCCTTTCAAGCCTTTGAATGATTTTGGCCTTAAAAATTTCAATTGATTTTTATATTGTTTTATTTGATTATATATTGACAAAAGAAACAGCAAAGAATATCCTTGAGCAAATATTGACCAGCCTTAAGTATAGCTTAACAATGGTTAGAGTTTAACTATTTTTCTTTCATATTTTTAGATGTTGGATGTTTATGATCTGATTCCTTTTGATAACCCAGATGGTGGCGTTTGGAAGCAAGGATTTGACATTAAATATGAAGCTGATGAGTGGGACAGTGAGCCCCTTCAAGTTTTTGTGGTGCCTCATTCCCATAATGACCCAGGTAAGCCCTCATAGCTCTGACAAGCTTGCGCAGAACCCGTGTCCCGTAATGAGGGTCCGGTCAAGCTTATGTCTCCCTGACTTCACAGTGATCTTCTATCCCATCCTCATTGTACTAACTTATGTGCAGGAAACAGTGATAAACACAAGAAGGATTTGGGGGACATACATTTCAGGGTACTGTGGTTTATTTTATTTGCTTCTGGTGAAATATTGCATGGGAGGGCTGGAGGCCTAGTGATAAGTTAAGAGCACTAAAATCATTCTTGTACAGGACCCAGATTCAATTCCCGATCCCACAAGGTGGTTCACAACTTATCCTAATTCCAGTTTCAGGAGATGCCTCACCCTCTTCTGATGTCAGCTGGCCTGGGGTATGCACGTGGACGAGCAGGCAAAGTGTTCATACATATAAAGTAAAATAAATCTAACACATTAAAAAATACTTCATGAGAGAATCACTTTCTCCTGTAAATTCCACTTGCAAAAGGCGGAGTGCTCATTGGAAGATTTGAGTCTTTAACCCAGAGAAGCAGAAGCAGTGGTTTGGGAGCTTTGGTGGAGGGGTCTAAGCCCTAGCCTGGGCCCGTAGACCAAGATGGCTTTAGGGAGGTCACTTAATCCCTCGGTGGACAAGGTTTTTATCCAGAACAATCAGGACGATAGTATCTTCCCAGGATGAGATGTAAAGGAACCCTGCGTGACACAAAGACAGCTGTGATTATTGTAATCACTGTTATTTCCCACGAAGGCTTTTATTTGTCGAGGCCAGTGATCCCCCTCCCCCAAGGTAAGGGGAAATTGCTATAATTTCAGCGGTGCACGTGATTAGATGTGCCTGCTTACTGGTGTGAACATGCAGCACCAAGTGAGAGCCCAGTGAATTTAGTACAGTAGTTCCCGAGGCTGGATTTCTAAACATTTTTTTTTTTTGGAAGACT